>CM050168.1:160070660-160282446 GCA_027410445.1 Discoglossus pictus | reverse complement strand
CGTGTCTCTTTCCCCCCCTCCCTCTCTCCCGTTGTCTCTTTCCCCCCCTCTCCCTCCCGTGTCTCTTTCCCCCCTCCTCTCTCCAGCTAGTCTCTTTCCCCCCTCTCTCTCCATCACTGTTGTCTCTTTCCCCCCTCTCTCTCCCGGTTCTCTTTCCCCCCTCTCTCTCCCGTGTCTCTTTCCCCCTCTCTCTCCCGTGTCTCTTTCCCCCCTCTCTCTCCCCCCTCTCTCTCCCGTGTCTCTCTCCCCCCTCTCTCTCCCGTGTCTCTTTCCCCCCTCTCTCTCCCGTGTCTCTTTCCCCCCTCTCTCTCCCGTGTCTCTTTCCCCCCTCTCTCTCCCGTGTCTCTTTCCCCCCTCTCTCTTCCCCGTGTCTCTTTCCCCCCTCTCTCTTCCCCGTGTCTCTTTCCCCTCTCTCTTCCCCCGTCGTTCTTCTCCCCTCTCTCTTCCCCGTGTCTCTTCTCCACTCCTCATCCTCAACCCCAGGCCCTCCTCAACCTCAGGACCCCTCATCCTCAACCTCCCTCCTCAACCTCAGGACCCCTCATCCTCAACCTCCCTCCTCAACCTCAGGACCCCTCATCCTCAACCTCCCTCCTCAACCTCAGGACCCCTCATCCTCAACCTCCCTCCTCAACCTCAGGACCCCTCATCCTCAACCTCCCTCCTCAACCTCAGGACCCCTCATCCTCAACCTCCCTCCTCAACCTCAGGACCCCTCATCCTCAACCTCCCTCCTCAACCTCAGGACCCCTCTCCCCTCATTTACCTGCTCCGGCCTCCGCTCCTTCTGGGTCTTGATGTGGCGCGCATGTGACGTCACATGCACGCCACGTCATTAGCATGTGCCGGCACCCGGTATATGCTAATGATGTGGCGCGCCTGTGACGTCACAGGCACGCCACATCAAGACCCGGAAGGAGCGGAGGCCAAAGCAGGTAAGTGAGGGGTGAGGGGAGGGGGGGGTTATTTAGAGGGGTAGTGTGAAGGGGGTTGTTAGAATGAGGGGGGAGGGAGAGAGACACAAGGGGGTGTGTTGGAGAGACACAAGGGGGTGTGTTGGAGAGACACAAGGGGGTGTGTTGGAGAGACACAAGGGGGTGTAAAGGGTGTGTGTTAGAGAGACACTGGGGGAGCGTGACTCGAGTATAAGCCGAGGGGGCCCTTTTTAGCCTTAAAAAAAAAAAAAAGGGCTGAAAAACTCGGCTTATACTTGAGTATATACAGTAAATCCCCTATTACACGCAGATCACCTATCTAAAACGCAAGCAGAACTTTTAGGCTCCAGGTTAAAAGGCTGGAATCTTCTCCATAAGGAAACTAAAGTTTATTTTTTTAGAGATAGGTATAGTTTCTTTAAGGATTTCTTTTCCCTTGAAGAATAACTTTTTTTTTTTTTTTTGCAATTATGTTTATTCTGTCATGGAAGCGCATGGTCATGACTACAAAACAGAGGATTGGTGTTTATTTATCGATTCTTCTAAAGTTCGCTTGATAGCTGTGCTACTCATAATGAACGACTCCGTCAGGACATTTCCAAAATGGAAAAGAGGTACCAGGGCAAGTGGAGTCCAGCAATGATTGCTTATTACTGTTGGACCCTTAAGAGGGATGTTCCTGAGAGAAAATACAGGAGAAAATCCTATACTTCTACCTTTTTTTTAGGGGAGTTAGTCCTTTACTATGTACTTATTGTAAATATATGTAATACTGTAAAATTAAAATTACAGTCTCTCAAAATCCTTACGTGATAAAATCTAAAAAGATATTTGTATTCAGCACAAAAACATACTTTAAGGTTCACTTATTTCTACTTGTGAGACAAAAAAAAGTTAAATGCTGTTGACCAGTGTAATTGTATAAGATTTAAATTAATACCACATAACTTCCCCCTCACAAGCCCAGCTGCAGTTAACCCATTCTGGAAGTAAATTAAATCAATACATGACTTTCAATGTAAATCCCCTATTACACACAGATCACCAAAGTATCATGGAGACCACCAGGGTCCAGCAGAGGTATCTTGCAGTACTATTAAATTCCCTCTACCTGTAAAACCATAGCTCGTAATGTAGCTCGCAAGACTTCCGGCTATTAAATTGGCCTCTTAAACCAGCCCGCCGACTACTTGCTTTATCAATATTGCATTACATCTGGAATGTGGGTCTGATCGAAACTCGTAATTGAACCCCATAAGACTTTGAAATCCGACCACCATTTTTCAATGACGTAATTTTGACGATCTCGGTTTCCATTGGCTCAGTCTAAACTCGTAACTACGAGTTTGACTATTTGACCTCGTTCATGGCCACACATCCAACGAGTGAAAAATGGTTTACGTATTTGCCTCTCAAGCCCCTAACTTGTTGCATGTCCTAATTTAATAGCACCGTAAATCGGCAAAATTTTAAGCTCGCAGCCGTTGCGGGTCTCATGTTGCACATAGATGCTTCAAATTTAATGTGGCTGTTAATTTTTTTCATACGTGTGAAAAACTTCAATATAGACTTCAGCACCAGAGGGCGCTGGTGTTGTATAAAGTGAGCCTACAGAACCCTAAGCACGCTGTGCACGCATTTTGGTATATAGAGATTGTCACTGGAGGGAGCAGTTATTCATTCATATGGGATCATTAATGAACGTTTTATTCTAAATAAACCCAGCTTTGTGTTCGCTGCCTTCTGGTTCATTCTGGAGATTTTTGCCCAGATATTAAATGTGATCTGGATTTGCATTTTAAAAATATATTTATGTCCAGTATTGTGGCAGCCTTTCAATAAAGTTGAATGCATATTGTATCTACTTCCAATGTTTCTCATAGGTGACTAGTGTTAGGAACAAAAAAGCAAATGTCTCTGTATTAAAGCAAAATTCAATACAATATGAAAGCATTCAAGGCAGTATTTTTGTTTTCCTTAATTTCTAAAACATTTTGCAGTTTATTAGGTGAAGTTATTCATGAGTACACTGAGAATGACACTTCAGTAAATATACTAATTATTTATTATTTTTCTGTAGCTTATTTTTGTTATAACAGGTTATTAAAATGTAAAATCTAAATCTCTCCATAATATCCCAAATGTGATTCTCTTCTTTCTAGAAATATTACGAGCATTATGATGGTTTCGTGATCCTTCACGGCACAGACACTATGGCGTACACTGCATCAGCGCTGTCATTTATGTGCGAAAATTTGGGGAAAACCATTGTGTTGACTGGATCTCAGGTGAGAGTTTTATCTTTGACTTATTATATACTTTACATGACCGTTTAAAATGGGATATTGAAGGGAATATCATTGGCCAAGTAAGTTCCATACAACATCGGTTTGACAGGCCATCTAGTCTACCTGTGCTATCAACCTAAAGGCTTGATGCATGCTTGGGGCAGGCTTAATCTACACGTACTTGTATTCTTTTATTGTGTTTGTTCCTACTACATCTGCTTCAAGGATGTCATACTCGTATACTACCCTGTCTGTCAAGTAGGACTTCTGCACATTGCATTGAGTACATGCCTAAAACTGGCTCTAATCACATAGATATGGATTTGCGTTCTCATGTGCAAAATCAATCAGTTTTCATAAAATGATAAGTCAGGAGAAATACAAGAGGGTACAGGGCTGTAGGGCACAGCTGGTAGGGTACAGGGCTGTAGGGCACAGCTGGTAGGGTACAGGGCTGTAGGGCACAGCTGGTAGGGTACAGGGCTGTAGGGCACAGCTGGGAGGGTACAGGGCTGTAGGGCACAGCTGGGAGGGTACAGGGCTGTAGGGCACAGCTGGGAGGGTACAGGGCTGTAGGGCACAGCTGGTAGGGTACAGGGCTGTAGGGCACAGCTGGGAGGGTACAGGGCTGTAGGGCACAGGGTTGGTAGGGCACAGGGCTGTATGACCAGTCTGCATACATTTTCTTAAAAGTCACTTAAATTCTCAAAAATGTCTCCTAAATCTCTGCTCATGGCGAACCTGGCTCAATGCATTTACCGTAAATATTTGTGTCATTTGTATCCTTTGTTGGTAGTTTGGAATCTATAATATATTTTAACAAACATCTTAATTTTTTTTTTATCATTCAGAGCTAACACTTTTAAATATGTATGTCCTCTAAATACAGAGCAATTGAACAACTTCTTAGTTTAAGTTAGAATTTAGAGTGGGCTAATATATTATCTCACTAATTCCTGTGGTACTCAGGGATATGGATCTGCATCATCACACAGAACAGTCAAAAGGCAAAATGTCATGTAAAGTCCCCTTTACTGTTATAACTGTGTAAATTCTGCAGTTTTAAGTTGTACAGCACTAAAACTGGAAATTGTCTTGAGGGTTATCTGCAGTTGCACTGGGCTATGTGAACCAAATGTATTCCCATGTGCATGGAGCTTGTGATTTGTGGTACTTTCAGAACACACAGGGAGATATCATGAAATCTTGCAAATATATCGGAGGGTTTATATAAATAAAGTCATGGAGGAAAATATATTCTTGACAGAGGAGCAAGAACAAGAGGTCATGATATGCAATAGGAGGGTGGAAGATTTAGGGGTAATGAGTAAAAGCTCTACTGTTCAAAAAGAGTAGATGAGTGGAACAGCCTTCCAGTGGAAGCCCTACAGCCAAACATAGGAAATGAATTAAAGCATGCCTGGGATTCGAGCTGTCCTCTGATTATAACGCCACTTTGTGTAACGTTCAGCTCCACGGATGTTCTGCATACAGCTCAGGAGTTAAAGGTGAACTAAACAAATCTGAATTAAGATTTTAATGTTTTCTGTAAGACCTGATTTCAAGCTCTGTTCTGTATTTTCCTTTTCAGTAGCATTTAAGATCTAATTTGCAAAGTGGCTCATGTTTGATTCCAAAAATGAGATTTTTCTGAACTCGTCCCCTGACTGGAGGAGCCGCCACCTTTTCTATCATAAAATATATAAATATTACAGTTTTTTGTGTTTGAATGGAGTTATTATAAGTTCAGAAAACAAACCCTGAGGAACGCAAGCGAAGTGCTGAAATTCTGCTGAGCCCTGGGTAGCAACTAAGACACTTGTAGCATTGAAGACATGTGAGGGACAGAACAGGTCTTATTAACAGCTTTATACATGCAAATTCATTGTCATGTAAACTATTAAATCAGGCTAGGCTTATATTAATCCTTAAGTCCAGGCCACATCTTATACTATTACTTTGAGTACCGGTGGCTCAGTCTATGTCACTAATTCTTACCTTGTATAGAACATTCTCTTTTAAATGCTTAATAATAACACTGATAACCCTTATAACCTAAACATACAATATATAATGTAAATGTTTGGTTTAAATCTTTAGAATGATAATCTGTTTCTTCTATCCATCAGGTTCCAATATATGAGATGAGGAATGACGGCAGAGACAACTTGCTGGGCGCGCTCCTCATCGCTGGTCAGTTTGTTATTCCAGAGGTGAGGAAAGGGTTACACTTAGATACAGAAGGAAAATATATGAGTGGACCAAGTGCTCTCAAATCAGGGAATTAGTCTGGAAATGATCAGAATCGCACTGGGGGTTGTGGTGCGGGGGGGGGGGGGGTGTATGTGTAAATAAATATATTTATAAATTCAATGCTATGGTGTGAAAGAAAGCTGTATTATAACAGCAGGCATATGCTAATAATATATAAAGTATTTGATTAATGAGTGAAAATGCATTGTGGGCTCATTTGAATGTCCCTGCCCAGATTCTCAGAGTACAGTGCAGCAACTGTATTTCTTGAGATTATGAGCAGAGTTTAACTTGTTTTTAGACTTCATCATAGGCATGCTCCACTTCCATATCCACCCCCACTGTGAGGGTTAATTAATGGCCCTAGATAAGGACTGAGAGAGAGTGGTGTCCTGTATAGATCATTTAGTGCTTTAAATACCCATCTTCCTTGTTGATTTATCAAACGCTTCCACTAAAAATGTTTAAATACAGCCAATTGCAATCATATTTATTTATATATGAACTTTGATTATGGAGATATTGGCTGGGGCATTTTAAAGGGCCACTGTAATGAGGTAAGAATTAATAAGTAATTAACTTCCTATTTAAAAAAACACATTTTTTTTCATTATTACAATTACTTTAGGTTATTCTTAAACAGCATGAAAAACTAGTTACCGTAATTATCGGCGTATAACACGCAGTTTTTCTCCCTGAAAATTGGGAGCAAATGATAGGTGTGTGTTATACACAGATATTCCCTCCCCCCTCCTCATTCTAACCCCCCCGCCTCAACCTAAACCCCCCTAAATACCTCCCCCTCACTTACCTGTTTCCGCTCCGGCCTCCGCTCCGCTCCTTGACCCGGCGCGCATGTGACGTCACATGCGCGCCACGTCATTAGCATATACCGGGTGCCGGTATATGCTAATGACATGGCGCGCATGTGACGTCACATGCGCGCCGGGTCAAGGAGCGGAAGCAGGTAAGTGAGGGGGAGGTATTTAGGGGGGTTTAGGTTGAGGGGGGGTGTTTAGGTTGAGGGGGGGTTAGAGGATGGGGTTGAAGATAGGGGGGTTGACGATAGGGGGGTTGAGGAGGGAGGATGAGGTTGAGGATTTTGATTCGAAGTTCTTTATTTGAAATTTATTTTTTTCCCTTAAATTTCCTTCTTAAAATGAGGTGCGTGTTATACGCCGGTGGGTGTTATATGCCGATAAATACGGTATATGTTGTGTTTTCCATTTTTTCTAGAGTGAATCAATCCTGAGAAATTCCATGTTGCTGTGTTTATATGAAAATGATTGCAAATAAGGGGCTTGTGCATACTAATTGGCTGCTTTTGAATTGTTAATTAGGATTACAGTCTGCTTGTCTCGGTAGTGTACACAATAAAGAACCGCAATGTTATCAGGCAGTTAGACCCCTCTCCTACCCTTATCAAGCATAATGAGCTGTACATTAGCAAACAGGAGCTGCTAAATAAAATGTTATATTTCAGAAATTATTTGCTGTAGATAAAAACAGCTAGTACAATGTATAGCTCGTTTTTAATGCTCTTTAAAATCTAATAAACTTCCTGTTGGGGTGACAGAGTCCCTTTTTAAGACACAAATTAATTCTGGAATAAGATGCTCCCTATTACCCCTTTCCATACACCTTTTATAGATGGCTCATTATTAGCCCTCTAGTTTATTGCTGTGACGCCCACTCGCCCTCTGCTTGATTTTGCAGGTGTGTCTGTATTTTCATCATAAGCTGTACAGGGGAAACCGGGTGACGAAGGTGGATGCTGGGAGTTTCAATGCTTTCTCATCTCCAAACTTGCCTCCACTTGCAAATGCTGAAGTCGATGTTACAAGTAAGAGACTAATCCCTGTAATTTATTGCACATGTGAGAATTTATAACTTTTAGATATCAGCCTAATCTTATGAACATACATTGTACACAAGAAACTTAAAGGGACACTGTAGTCACCATATGTGCTCTTCACCATCACATAAGGTGGAAAATGTGCTTTCCTTTTTTAAAATCATAAACTTCTGTATATATTGCTTTTAGGCTGCTTCTATCCATCCCTTCATCATAAGGAGCAGCACCGACTGGTGTCAATAATAAAAACAAGCTGTGTAGACTGAGTAAAGACTTTTCCACTATTCCCTCTATTGTAGATATATTTTTATTTTCCACCAGCTGAGAAACACATATAGGCTTTGCCTCATAGTAACTGCACAAGCAGAGATTCCTGCTCTGAATTTAAACCCCCTCACGTATTTGCAAAGGGTGGCACATATGGGAGTTGTAGAACTTTTTTTTTTTTTTTCAATAACTCTTGTTTATTATCATTTCAGGTGCTTTAGTGTTTTTTAGAGAAATATTTTATTTATATATATATATATATATATATATATATATATATATATATATATATATATATATATATATATATATATATATATATATATATATATATATATATAATTAGTTAATCTATACTCTGCTTCCTATCCAAGGCCTCTAGTTGTGAGTTATTTTCAGACACATTTGATATTTGTATTTTTTGCTGCCTTTTTTCCTGGGCCTTTGCTCGCTCCTGTTAGTGTCCTGCTGTGTGTCAGTGCTTGTTACTTGGTAGATGGCCCCCTCTTTGCCTGTGATCCTGTTGTCTCTTGCCCAGACAATGGTGCTATCAGGGTGATGTGCTGGTCTGACCTGCTTATGAGTGCTGCGCTCTAATCTGCGCTGTTTGTGGTGTCTCTGAACCATCATAAAAAGCAGCAGATCTTGTTTGCTTTCATAACTTGGAGCCACCACTCCTTAGGGAGGTGTCACCTGAAGCTCCTCTGTGAGTCTAAACCTGCTCTATGGAAATTTTGTTGGCCAACAAACATTTGTCACTTTCCAAAAACTACAGAGGGAAATAAAAAATTGTGTGGAGATGTCCTCTGTGTGTGTGTCGCTTTAAAAAGGACCTGGAACACAGTGCTTTCTTATGCATTTTCAAGATCATGCTTTTAAAGTTGTTGATTTTTGTGCATAAAGCACAACCTGTTTAAACTTTATTGAAACTAACAGGAAAGGCACAGAATAAACAAACGTGTAAATATTTAATTGGCTGGCAAAGGACAAGCCCCAAAGAGCAATTACAAATCAAAATATATGTTTTTATACTCCAGGTCCATTATTTTGAAAAAACAAACAAACTCACTTTGATTCATTATCAAATACTTTGTATCTGGTGCAACAAAGAACAAAAATATTTACATGTCTATTTAAAGCAGAGGTTCTTAACCCTTTCCTCAAGAACCCCATACAGGCCATGCTTTAGGTTTAACAAATAATATTCAGCATACTGTGGAGCCTCTAATTGGCATGGCCTGTCTGGAGTCTTTTGAGGAGGGGGTTGAGGATTACTGCTTTAGATTAACACAGCAAATGTCCAAATATTATTAAAATATAGGCAATGGGTGTTTTGATAATTTAGTTTGAAAGTTGGGGATTTTAAACCTAAATTAAATCTTAGTTAAATTAGCATAAAATTCATATTACATTTTGGCCTATAACAGGCAGCTACAACCAAGACCGTCTGTGCAGCATGTACATTATCCTATTAAGAAGTGCTTATAAGCTCTTTTAACTGCCTAAAATCAAACAAACAGTCCCTGTATGGGTCTGCCCTCTGCAGCTCACAAAGACATAGACTCTATACTGCTATACTTGCTGTGTCTCACACTAACCAATCAGTCACCACCTCTCAGCAACATTCTGCCACATGCTACAGAAAGATGGTCACTGGTTGGATCATTTGAAACACTACTGTTTGGAGTCTGTGTTTTCATGAGCTACAGAGGGCAGATCCAAAAATATATAATTTGTTGATTTTTAGGCAGAAAAAATAGAGCTTATAAACACTTATAAATAAAGTAAAGCACATGAAAGTAAATACACACAGGGATTTTATATAGTAGTGGCATCCATGTCTTTTAAAATTATTTACATGTGTACTTGTCATTTTGCTGTAACTTCTTTTTTTTTATTGTATATTTTCACTGCAGACCGCTATAATAACAGTAAAGAAAAGTGATAAGGTATTCAGACACATAATGTCTCAGTAGTGTTCTAAGTTTAAAATACAGCATTTTTTAAATAGCATACAATTAAAGTAGTGGTACAATTCACGGGTCCTGTCACCCCGCCTCGCCCCACACCTCTTTGTGTCATCTTTCCCTGCTTGTTGTACTCTCTGTTGGGAGTCACACATGCTCAGATCATCATTAGCATGTCAACTGTAATTTCTCATCTCTGACACTACAAGCTGGACAGTCTACTCTGCACCAGAAAGATGGAGCACTTGAGCATGTGCGACCCCCACTGATCTGATCGAGATGAGCAAGAAGAGAAAATGCAGAGAGGCCAGAAATATCCTGAGAACAAAATTACAGTATATATATATATATATATATATATATATATATTACACACATACTTTATTCTGTGTCAGTAAGCATTTCCATATCATCTGCATTATCTGTGATCACAAGATTTCAGATGCATCCAAAAATGCTTTTTAAGCCGCTGGTTGTGTAACGTTGCTCTTATTTTATTAGTACAGTTCTGTCATTTTTATTTAGGACAAAATTTATGTCAATTAATACTGCTAATAAGGTCAGGGTGAGTTTTAATCTGCATAATTTAAAGGAGTATGCTGCTGCGCATTGATTATAAAACGCACCTTGCCCTGTCAGAACTGGTCGCTCTGTACTGAGCCTGAATACAGGAGCAGGTCTGTTAGTCATGGGAACAAATCTGGGTGTTTGCAACTAGAATATCTGGTTTAGATTTGGGATTAACAAGTGACTGGAATCTAATGATTGGGTTAGTTTTACTTGATATCAGAATTAGCAATTCAAACAGTTAATAAGTTGTTGTAATGAATGTATGACCCATGCATGTAATAATAGTTATAAGAAGTTTTATTAAATATGGTTGCCTTGGATTCAAAGTAAGGTCAGCATCTAAAACCAAATATGTGAAATATGCATCCTCGGATCACATTAACCTTGTTTTGTAACATACAAACAATTCACATTAAGTGCCTGCAATAACTACGCACTGAGGTCCAAACATTATTGGTACTCTGGTCACCCACTAAGACTGTTCAAAGCCTTAGTGAGTGGTCACAGGACCAAAACTGTTACTTATACCCCCATGGTGCCTCTAACAAACCCTATGAACCCCCATTGTCTCCCATGGTGGGATGCTTTTTTTTATTTTATATGTATTTTATTGTCATGTTTTTTATGTTTTTAAAAATGTGTACAGTATGAAAAATGTGCTTCTCAGTTCAAAGTTGAGTCGTGAGATATTTCAAGGAACCAATATTGAAAATAGAATAGTGGTCACCCTCGCAGTGTATCAGACCAGAATTTTTGTTATATCCAAGAAGAATACAATTTATTTAGTGAAAACTACATACTACAGAACTATCCAGAATTAACAGTGAGAGATGAAGTTTAGAACAACCATGACTGTAGTTTGATCTCCTGAGCCTAGCAGATTACACAGCTCAAAATTCTAAGTCTCCGTTACAGAAATTGAAACATATTCTTCTAATGACATACCTCTCCTCATCCAAACAGCATTAACTTTCAAATTAGGCAGGTCCAGTATGTTTACCTTTCAGAGTCTTCACTAGGTGTGGTCTTTAATATTAAAAGAAAATTAAATTAGGGTAAACAGTATCCTTTTGTCTAGGCTTCGTCAGTTTGCGTAAGGTGAGATGGGTTAGAAGGGAACCAGGGTTAGGGGTCACAATCCTTTCTGTAAGAGGCTTTATTTTAGTCTGATAACATTCTTGTTTCATAGTTAATTGGGAGACAGTTTGGAGAGCGAACACTATCAAAAAGTTTCTGGTACACACGGATATGAACAGAAATGTGGGACTGCTTCGAATATTCCCCGGAATCACAGCTGCAACGGTAGGTTCACAACTGATAATGGTGATGTGTGTAACATACATTAGAATGTGTTACATGTATGAAATACAGTCCAGGAGCTTCCAAATGGCCCCATATGGTAATATCTTCTGCACTAACAACTGCTATATGACGTTTCAGAGCTTGTTGCTCTTCACTTCACACAGAGACATGTTCTAAGAAATGGGGGAGGTAGAGAAGCCGACATGGTAACCCCTTAGGATAAAATGAAAATATAAGAGTGAATGCATTTAGCAAGAACCACACCACTGATGCTAAAACTAAAGGAAAAACTGCTTCTGTTCAATGTATCTTTTTCTATTGTTGTATATGATTTGAATACCATTAGAAAACCAGGTCAACCAGTTGGTCAGTCTATTTCCTCCCAGGAGATGGTGATGTCTGGAAATTCCCCAAGGTTGAGCGTTCTACCCCCAGGATTTATATTAATCAAATACTTCCTTTCTTTCACTCACTGTGACTTTCAAAATGGTAGCTCAGGGTTTGCTCTTTTGTAATGCTCTTACGCATAAGTATATGTATGTGTATAGATAGATAGATAGACAGATAGATATGTTGCAAAATCCCTTTAACAGGGCAGGACCTCCATATCGGCTTCCAAACTCCACTAATTCTAAAGAGCAAAAACTGTTAAAGGGATTTCTCAGTCATCATAAATATCTGCTTATGTGTAGAGTGTGTTTATGCAAGGTAATATCATGTGTTATGTATTGAAGATGTTATTAAATTGATTTTTCTTTGTTCTTAAATAGTTTTCAGTTTGCACATTTCACAGATTGGATACTAGAGATCTGCAAAGTGATATGAACAAAGTTACTGATGCACAGAATTCATTATTTTATATATACATTTTATATTACATTATTTTATATATATATGTTTTACATTATATATATATATATATATATATATATATATATATATATATATATATATATATATATATATATATATATATATATATATATATATATATATATTGAGGAAAAAATCCTTCTATCAATTTAAAAAATTATCTGAATATTCGTACTGCAGATCTGTGATTTTTCAACAATGTGTAAACACAAAAAAGAAGAACTTACAAGAATTGCAGTTTATCTTACACTTTTATCTTTTACTAAAATTTAACTTTTAATGGTATCACTAAAATATATTTTATAGCACATAAGACAACTCACGTGGAAATGAATATTAAAAATATACTTGAGGTTAGATAACAAGGAGAATGGAAAACTCTTTAAAGTGATTACTACCATTGTTCCCTAGTACCTCATGAGTTAAAAATTTAATGTACAATCTCCATTCAAAGTTTCTTTGATTTGGATAACTTTCCCTAGCTTTTTTTTCTTTGGGATATTTGCTCTAGTGAAACTTCCTTATATATTATTGTATTGAGTTCTTTAGAGTAACCTAAGATAACTATTTGTAGAGGGAACTGGATATTCACATCCAATTATAGTATTGAGTATATTCCTTCTCCCAATATGATATTATTATAGTTAGAGTAGTATCTTCATGTCCCAGAATATATCAACTAATCAAAGTATATGGAAGAGTGCTCCTATATATGGATGTTTCTCAGTGTTTGTTCTTATATATTTGGGATTCACTAAGGTCTCTTCTGCGTATAAATATATAAATATAAACTATAGGAGCTAGAGCAAAATAAGCTAAATAGGGTAATCCCTACATGGGGGACTCCCTATTACTTGACGCATTTCTAAAACTCAACATCTATATATAGGAGCACTCTTCCAAATACTTTGATTAGTATCTGTTTTCTGTGACAAGAAGATACTACTCTAACTATAATATCATATTGGGAGAAGAAATATACTCAAAACTATAACTCAATACAACAATATATAAGGAAGTTTCACTAGTGCAAAAATCCCAAAGCAAAAAAAGCTACGGAAAGTTATCCAAATCAAAGAAACTTTGAATGGAACTTGTACATTATATATTTTAACTCATGAGGTACTAGGGAAAGTTGCTAGTAATCACTTTAAAGGGTTTTCCAGTTCCCTGGTTATTTAACCTCAAGTATATTTTTAATATTAATTTCCATGTGAGTTGTCTTATGTGCTATAAAAGATTTTAGTGATACCAATAAAAGTTAAATTTTAGTAAAAGATTATAGTGTAAGATAAACTGCAATTCTTGTAAAAGTTATTTTTCTTTTGTGTGTTTTTCACAAATGTGCAAAGTGAAACATGGTAGCCTTTGGGATAATTTAACCCTAAACTACAAAAACAAGCCGCTTATTCATGAATATCTTTATCCGTTCCAGATACTAGTTCTCCACCAAAGCTAGTTCTTCCTTCTATGCTGCATCTGTACAGTACATAAAATGCATTAGTTGTAACGCCAAATAATAGTAAGTATTGAATGAACTCTCAATACTGAATAGCTCATCATAAATGTAATTATTCTCTTCCCATGTCCCCGTGTCCCACCGATGCAGGTGAAGGCTTTCCTGCAGCCCCCCATGGAAGGCATCGTACTGGAAACGTACGGTTCTGGCAATGCCCCAGATTGCCGTCTGGACTTGCTTGAAGAGTTGAAGAAGGCCACAGAGCGTGGCGTGGCGATTATAAATTGCACCCAGTGCTTGAGAGGATCTGTCACAGAGTCCTATGCCACAGGGAAGGTTCGTAACTGTTTTAAGTCTAATCAACTAACACAGCAAAGTGATAAAATGCTAAATTATGCCAATACATCTTGTGTACTTAAAGAATGAGGCATATAGCCGATCATCCTTTTAGAAGTATAGACTGTGACCAAAAAGATTTAAACACGATTATCAATTTTATTTTACAAACTATCAACAAACAAAAAAAAGACTTGAAAAGCTCATCAACATCTAACATCAGCAGTTCGAGTAACTAAACTGTTTTCATTTTTTTTCTTAATATTTACATACTTTGCTAATATATGAGAAAAAAATAAACTTCCTCTAATCAGCATTTATTCTAATGATATTATTGTTTTATATTCTAGCCAGATTATAGGAGAAAATCCACTGACCTGTTAAAGCACCTTATTTCATTGAATAAAACAGATTTTTTTATAAAATATTTTAAGAGTTGTTTTTTTTTTTTTATGTGGAGCTTTTCTGGATTAAAATACTAAATACACTATACCTCCTCCCAAAACAGTTCTCAGCCAATCTAATAGGATAAAGGGGAAATACATCCCAGGATGTCACCTGTGTCTAGCTGTCACACTGTAAATGAGAACTGGCAGGGGAGGAGGCAGCATGTATGCTGTGCTTTCCTATGGAACAACTTTACCATATTTTAAATTCACTTTTATATTATTTATTTAACATTATTGCCCTGTGTTGTGAACTAAATGCAGAACCTTTTTTTAAAAGTCAAACAACAATTTTACACTGAAAACAAAAATATTTTTTTTTTTTACAAATCATAATGTAAAAATGTTTAATTACTCAGAACTCTAAATGGGAACCAATTGCTCCAGAATACTCTATCGAAAAATAATTTGTCTTTTTTCGAAGTACAATCTCTTATGAATTTCCACTTTTATATATTTTCATGTTGTTTTGGCTTGAACATCTGGCTGATTCTGATTCGTGAAGGCTCTTTCAGTGGTCGGGGTTATACCCGGATGTGATCTGACTCCAGAAGCGGCGCTGGGCAAGCTGTCCTACGTTTTAGGGAAACAAAATCTCAGCCAACAGGAGAAAAGAAAGGTAAGGACTGGACCTGGATGCAGCTGTATAAATCCTGTTTATTTCTATTGCTGTTGTGTGGTTATTGATGTGGAGAAAGTGGTCATACAGGACAGGTGTCAGACTCAAATCAAAAAAAGCAAATACGAAGCAGGACTTGTAATCCCACACAATTCATCCAATTGGTATCGCAAAGAGCTGGAGGGTTTTCTTCTTGAAGGAAGAAAGATCAGGATTTGTAGTACACATCCCAAGAAGTACTGGAGAAGAAGGCAAAGGCTGGTCCTACTCCTTATTAGTATAAGTCCAGGATAGTAATATACAATTAGATATTGCCTTATTTTCTATTGTATGCTCTAACAGGAAAACACAATATTTCATAAAGAAATGAAAGTGTTCTTTTGCTGGACAACTCAAAGACAAAAGAAGGGCCTGGAAATATCCCATTTACCATCATTTACATCCCTTTTTTTCTTAGATACACAAATCAAATGTGTCTGAAATCTTAAAACTCATAAAAGAGCCCATATTTAGAATGACATAAGGCCTGTCTTCTGTGTGACTTTTTTGCGTGATGTAGATATGATTGAGAGGTGGGAGATTTTATAACTGTCTATACATATTATATTAGCTCTCTACAATTCTATAATAATGAAAAAAGCAAGTGCGGACACTTCTTTATAAGTAATTGGCATTTTATTTTGTACATTGAATCCAATTTAATGTGTCTGGCTGCAGAGAGAAAACAAACTGTACAGTGAGGCCATTAGAGCTTCTATTTATTCAGTGAGTATGGAAACTATCCCCATATAAACTGAATGACCTGAACATTTTCAGCCTTATTAAATTGCGATTCGGCAAATTTAAAAGGGATCTATTTAAGCACATAGCATATTTTTGTACAGAAGTTTTTAGTTAGTGAAGACCTTGCTTTTGGATAGAAGTTCACGAACTAAAAACTTCTGTAAAAAAATATGCTATGTGCTTAGAGTCCTTTTAAATTTGCTGAATTGCTATATAATAAGGATGTTTACTAGGACATGTCAATGTACTTTAACTTTAAAATCGCCAATATGCACAATTCATAATATACATAAACTTTTGTGTCTGTATTTTGTAAGCAATCAGGTTAAAAAGTGACAGCAGAGGTTCCAAAATATGGTGTAATATAAAACTATAGATAACAAGTACTTTCTCAACTGTTATTTTTAAAAAAAGGAACTTTTTAACAGGAAACGTGCATTCACATTTGTCATTTCTACCTATTGGTCAGCCTTTCTGATCTACCCAAGAACAGTTTGATATCTCTTGGATATCATTGCCAATAATTGTTGTTTGGGGATTTTAATCTATCTTCAATGTAAAACCTTTACAAAATAAAAAAAGAGAAAGCACTGGGTATTCTGACAAGATAATATAAGGATTAAGATCTTTTTTTCACAAGGCTTTCTCTCTCCTTCTTTCTCACTCTTTGAGTCTCCTGTCTCTTTCTGTCTTAATCTTTCACTCATTTTGTGTGTCTGTCTCTCTTTCTAACTCTTTTGTTCTCGTCCATAAGGTTTACTGGGTCTGATACATCCAGGCACTGTGGATAATGTTTACATTATTTTATGTATGGATGATTAAGTATATACAGTGGGGGGGGGGGGGGGGTATTTGATCCCCTGCTGATTTTGAACGTTTGTCCACTGACCAAGAAATGATCAGTCTATAATTTTAATGGTAGGTGTATGTTAACAGTGAGAGACAGAATAGCAAGAAAATTGCATGTCACAAAAGTTATAAGTTGATTTGCAGGTCAGTGAGAGAAATAAGTATTTGATCCCCTATCAATCAGAAAGATTTCTGGCTCCCAGGTGTCTTCAATCCAGGTAACAATCTAAGATTAGGAGCACTCTCTTAAAGGGAGTGCTCCTAATCTCAGCTTGTTACCTGTATAAAAGACACCTGTCCACAGAAGCAATCATTTAATCAGATTCCAAACTCCACCATGGCAAAGACCGAAGAGCTGTCCAAGGATGTCGGGGACAAGATTGTAGACCTACACAAGGCTGGAATAGGCTACAAGACAATCGCCAAGCAGCTTGGTGAGTAGGTGACAATAGATAGTGCGATTATTCACGAATGGAAGAAACGCAAAATAACTGCCATTCTCCCTCGGTCTGATGCTCCATGCAAGATCTCACCTCATGCGAATGGTGAGGAATCAGTCCAGAACTAAACGGGAGGATCTTATTAATGATCTGAAGGCAACTGGGACCATAGTCACCAAGAAAATAATTGGTAACACACTACGCTGTGAAGAACTGAAATCCTGCAGCGCCCGCAAGGTCCCCCATCTCAAGAAAGCACATGTACAGGCCAGTCTGAAGTTTGCCAATGAACATCTGAATGATTCAGAGGAGAATCTGGTCAGATGAGACCAAAATCGAGCTCTTGGACATCAACTCAACTCACCATGTTTGGAGGAGGAGGAATGCTGCCTATAACCCCAAGAACACCATCCCAACTGTCCAACACGGAGGTGGAAACTTTATACTTTGAGGGTGTTTTTCTGCTAAGGGGACAGGACAACTGCACCGCATAAAATGGATGATGGACGTGGCCATATACCGTCAAATCTTGGGGGAGAACCTCCTTCCCTCAGCTAGGGCATTGAAAATGGGTCGTGGTTGGGTATTCCAGCATGAAAATGGCCAAAATACACAGCCAAGGCAACAAAGGAGTGGATCAAGAAGCACATTAAGGTCCTGGAGTGGCCTAGCCAGTCTCCAGACCTTAATCCCATAGAAAGATCTGTGGAGGGAGCTGAATGTTTGAGTTGCCAAACATCAGCCTTGAAACCTTAATGGCTTGGAGAGGATCTCTGGTGGCCAAGTACAAGAAATGTCTGACCTCTTTGATTGCCAACAAGGATTTTGCTACCAAGTACTAAGACAGAGTCAAATATTTATTTCCCTCATTGACCTGCAAATCAATCTATAAGTTTGTTTTTTTCTTTTCTTTTTCTGTTTTTCTTGTTTTTCTTTTGTGTTGTTTTTTTGTCCTGTATATGTATGTATGTATGTATATGTGTGTATGTATGTATGTATGTATGTATATGTATATATATATATATATATATATATGTATATATATATATATATATATATATATATATATATATATATATATATATATATATATATATATATAAAGAAACGGAAAGAGACGCAGGAGAAGAGGGGAAGAAACACAGAGGGGGAGGAAGAGACACAAGGGAGAGAGTGGGGGAGGAAGAGGCACAGGGGAGGGAGCGGGGGAAAAAGACACCCTGGGGGGGGGGGGGGTAGAGGCACTTCAAATATTATCCCGTCATTTTTGACGGGCAAGTTACTAGTTACTATTATATTAAATACATGTTGCAAGCTTAATAATGAATGATCTATGTCATATTATGCAGACTATAATACAGAAAATATAATGAAAATATGTGGTTGTATTAAAATTAATTTTATTAGAATATATGTATAAACACTTTCTGTATCTTGATCTTATATTTAGATCCAGGTTATATTGAATTATCAGACTATATTAGATGAATGCAATATTTATAATATTTTTTTTTTTTTTATACCTGGTAGAATAGTTATGAGTTACGAGCAAGTCTCTTCCCATTAAGGAGGCTAGCGTCGCTCCATAACAAACCATTAAAGGTATATCTAAGTTTCCCTCTCTATAATCCAACACAAGCTGCTTATATCAGAAACACACATTGCATTCAGTCATACTATACACATACAGATTTATTTTACTTACATGGGCATCTGATACCTACCACTGCATTTGGGTACAGGTTTTAACTTTTTTACTAACCTTAAAGCCAACAGCAGCTCAAAGCAAATATCTGCAGATCAGTGTCTGACTCCTCTTACTTCTTTCTATGGGGGGACTACACCTCCTATGATTCCTTCCTGCACAAACTGCCATCATTGGTTGTCAATGTGAGTTTGTTAATGCTTATTTCTGTATTTTTTTATGCAAAAAAAAAATGCTTTCATACACTACTGATTCCCCTCTATAAGATGTATTCATAATCCAGGATACTTAAATATGCCTTTAATGTAAAAAAGCATAAGTTTAGGTGGAACATGCTCTTTAAAGGGACATGGAACACAACTGGCTTTTTCAAGTATTTTATATTAAGTAAAACATGTTTAAACTTCATTGAGGAACATCATTTTGTCTATAGACTTCATTGGCTGACAGAGGGCAAGCCTTCAAGAGCAGTTAAACTTGATTTGAAAAAAGAAAACATCCGGACACATTATCAAACATCCTCTTTCTAATGCAACAAAAAAATGATATACGGTATATATTTCTGTGTCTCTTTAAAGAGTCAGGTTCTGTGCTATCTGTTATTAAACTTGCCTGGTTTGCCAGTTACTACTCTGTATCTGTGAGGAGCAGAATTTGCCATTTTACTTTTTTATTTTTGTCACTGACTGAATGAGGAGCTTATTAGGTCCAAAGTTTAAGAGCCAGTTTAAGAGTAAGTCCAACTACAGCTGAACTATAAGCTGTGACAGTTCTAGTCACTTTTCTCTGCACATCACCTAATACACTAGCCAGTTTTATAAGCAAATTATTTTTTTGGATGACTTTTTGTGTGTCCCTTTCAAACCCAGGGTGCTGGTCATAACACTCCCCCTGTCATCGAGCGGGTTCATGCTCTATTTTGTTTACCCACAGATGCTGTTTGAGAATCTCAGAGGAGAAATGACAGTCAGTGCCACGGGAGGCAAGATCTCTCTGAGAGACAGCAAGTTTATTCAAGTCGTAGCCAAGTCTGTTGGAGTTGGCTGCAAGGAGGTACATGTTCACTTTTTATATGGGGTCCTATGTAAGTAAAATTTTGATGTGAAATTAAAGCTGGTTGGCATCTAGATGGCACTGAAATGAGAAACCCTGGAGAAAAAGTTGAATACTTCCATTTTTTTTTAAATAATTTTAAATTAATTAAACATAGTTCAGGTGAGCAAAATTATGAAATCATCCATTATTAGCCCAAATTGAAAAAGAAAAGTATTTATTTATTTGCGCCGTAAGAATTGAAGTAATATTAGCATTACCATTGCATTAAAAAATTAAAATATATTTTATTAGACCTTATTGAAAAATATTAAAATTTAAATAAAAATCCAGGATTTTGAATCAACAAAAAATGTTAACAATTAGGACATAGAATTGGTCTACCATCTTAATCCACCTTTTATTTCCATTGTTATATTTCTGTTTAAAAGGAGGCAAAATAATTTCTACAGTTGAACTGCACTTTGTATAACCTGATACAATGTTGCTATTTCATGGTGCCAGATTGATACAGTGTTGCAGTTTCCCCACGTTTTGACAGATTGATACCATTTTTCTGTTTGTATGAATCTTTCAGAAGCAAGTAATGTTGCCACAAGCCCTGACCACTGTATTTGGGGACAGTCTGTGCTCCAGGACATTGTAGGAGCTGGAATGTAACATTTTAACAATATATTGTTTGGTTTTGCAGGAGCTGGAAGCTGTCCGAGATGCGCTTACGCCTGCCCTGGCCTGTGCGGCCGCGAAGACCGGAGACATTACGGCACTGGAGGCTATAAGGGATATGGTAAGGTATCAGCCACTAGGATTTAGGGACAAAGTATCATACTGTACCAATAATTCAAATAGGGCAATTGTGTATATATAATAGATTATTTCAATTGGATAAATGGCTAATCCTTTTATCTACTTTTTAATGTTTTTTTAAGAATAATAAAGAACCCTGGAAAGTGTCTGGACAACGTTAAAGCCATGATGCGGTCACTTAAATGATTAACTCACTTAAAATATATACAGTTGCAAGCAAAAGTATGTGAACCCTTTGGAATGATATGGATTTCTGCACAAATTGGTCATAAAATGTGATCTTATCTTCATCCAAGTCACAACAATAGACAATCACAGTCTGCTTAAATAACACACAAAGTATTAAATGTTGCCATGTTTTTATTCAACACACCATGTAAACATTCACAGTGCAGGTGGAAAAAGTATGTGAACCCTTGGATTTAATAACTGGTTGAACCTCCTTTGGCAGCAATAACTACAACCAAACGTTTCCTGTAGTTGCAGATCAGATGTGCACAACGGTCAGGAGTAATTCTTGACCATTTCTCTTTACAGAACTGTTTCAGTTCAGCAATATTCTTGGGATGTCTGGTGTGAATCGCTTTCTTGAGGTCATGCCACAACATCTCAATTGGGTTGAGGTCAGGACTCTGACTGGGCCACTTCAGAAGGCATATTTTCTTCTCTTTAACCCATTCTGTTGTTGATTTACTTCTATGCTTTGGGTCGTTGTCCTGTTGTAGCACCCATCTTCTGTTGAGCTTCAGCTGGTGGACAGATGGCCTTAAGTTCTCCTGCAAAATGTCTTCATAAACTTGGGAATTCATTTTTCCTTCGATGATAGCAATCCGTCCAGGCCCGGACGCAGCAAAGCAGCCCCAAACCATGATGCCCCCACCACCGTACTTCACAGTTGGGATGAGGTTTTGATGTTGGTGTGCTGTGCCTCTTTTTCTCCACACATAGTGTTGTGTGTTTCTTCCAAACAACTCAACTTTAGTTTCATCTGTCCACAGAATATTTTGCCAGTACTGCTGTGGAACATCCAGGTGTTCTTGTGCAAACTGTAAACGTGCAGCAATGTTTTGCTTGGATAGCAGTGGCTTCCTCTGTGGTATCCTCCCGTGAAATCCATTCTTGTTTAGTGTTTTACATATCGTAGATTCGCTAACAGGGATGTTAGCATATGCCAGAGACTTTTGTAAGTCTTTAGCTGACACTCTAGGATTCTTCTTCAACTCATTGAGCAGTCTGCGCTGTGCTCTTGCAGTCATCTTTACAGGACGACCACTCCTAGGGAGAGTAGCAGCAGTGCTGAACTTTCTCCATTTTATAGAAAATTTGTCTTACCGTGGACTGATGAACAGTAAGGCTTTTGGATACTTTTATAACCCTTTCCAGCTTTATGCAAGTCAACAATTCTTAATCGTAGGTCTTCTGAGAGCTCTTTTGTGTGAGGCATCATTTACATCAGGCAATGCTTCTTGTGAAAAGCAAACCCAGAACTGGTGTGTGTTTTTTATAGGACAGGGCAGCTGTAACCAATACCTCCAATCTCATCTCATTGATTGGACTCCAGTTGGCTGACACCTCACTCCAATTAGCTTTTGGAGATGTCATTAGTCTAGGGGTTCACATACTTTTTCCACGTGCACTGTGAATGTTTACATGGTGTGTTCAATAACAACATGGTAACATTACATTCTTTGTGTGTTATTAGTTTAAGCAGAGTGTGATTGTCTATTGTTGTGACTTAGATGAAGATCAGATCACATTTTATGACCAATTTGTGCAGAAATCCATATCATTCCAAAGGGTTCACATACTTTTGCTTGCAACTGTATATATTTTTTTGTTTATCATTTTTTTTATTTCTATGTTGCTTTCACAAGGGAGGTATCCTGAGCAGTGAGGATTACGATGGTCGGACCCCCCTGCACGTGGCTTGCTGTGAGGGTCATTACACAGTGGTGCAGTATCTATTGAATAATGGCGCCACAGTCTATGCCAAGGATCGTTATGGGGACACGCCGCTAATGAATGCTGTGAAGTTCAGGTGAACAATGACACGGATATGTCTGATACTGATCATATTCCAAGCAGATTGTGGGGAAATGCAAAATATCTAAATTATTTTAAACCTTTGTTTTTAATGTTGTGACTTGTCAGATGTTTATGCTATCTTGCACTCTGTCCAGTTGCTGCTCAGTGGCTCTGGAAATATTTTTCAGTTTCTTTTATCTCTATTTGGTGTCACTTTGCAAAAAGAGAAGCTATGGATGACCCTGTCACAAACAGGGTTGCATGGGGACTGGTAGGGACATACCCAGTAAAGGAGTGTGTGTCTAGGATATGTGCAAGGCCACCTTGAGGACATTTGCAGTCATATATTTTAAATGATATGGTTTTGGCATGATCAGTACAGAATAGACCCCATGTTATAAGGGTTAATTTCAGGTGTCACAGGAGTTCCATGAAGACCCCATGGTCATAGTATACCATTGGAGACAATAGGGACCCTAATGGCATAAGGGTTAGTTTTCGGTACCATGATTATACTTTTTAGATAGTTGTTGTTCAGTCATTCAGTTTTGTCCAACTCTCCATGACCATATGGACCTCATCACTCCAGACACATCTTGTGCTCATAATGTTTTCATTGCAGAGATACTAGAGTGGGTTGCCAGTTCCTTCTCCATGATTTATCTGACCCCTTTCCTTTGACCTGCCCATATTGGTATAACTCACAGCTTAACTGTACAAGCCCTTTCACCAGGTGGCGATCCAGAAGGGGACGTTAGATTAGGGACACCTTAATTACAATCAAGTCTCAATTAAGGTGTTAGCTGCCTCCTAACATCAGATTTGAGGCTTCCATACTTCTGAGGCATTTTTCTTCCTTTTGAAGATGTTTTTGTTTGTATCGTTCAGTCGTGTTTGATTCTTTGTGAACTCACAGACCTAACATACCATGTGGATCCACTTGGTATTCTCCATTGGGCCACAGTATACAACTCTTTCTTGTCTCCCATCCAAGTACTGACCAAGCCAAACCCTGCATGGCTTCAGGGTGGTTTGACCTCTTGGTTCCTTGACTATAATCGAACCCAGGTCACTGTTTAATCCTATCCACGGGACCAATACAAAAATCATGCTTTTTAAAAATGTTGGACCCTTGGAGAGACTTCAGAGTAAACTTCAGCGAGATTGGATACCTTTATCGGAGTGATGGCATTTTTTTTAAATAGTTATTGGACAGGCACTCGGGGCTTATAATATTAGGGATATTTTAAGCACTTTGATGGTATTTCTTAAGGATTAAATCTAGGTGTGTGATGTGATGGCGCAGTGATGATTTACTAGATGGGTCTCTTTCTGTAGCCATATCTATGCTTCAGCATCTAAATGGTTAATTAACAAGAAAAAGTCTATGAAGCTACTGTGAGAACTGTGTGTGGTGCCACGCCCAGGCAGTGCCTCGGGTCCATATCCCCGCGTGTTCCCATGCACGCTGCCACTCCTACACCAGAGTTCCTGCCATTCCATACCTCACTCAGTACGTGTTCTCAGGGGAGTTGGAGATGGTTGGGTGCACAGACTTGTAGCTTTGTGTTTTACAAACCTGCTTTAAAGGGATGTTTTAGTCCAGTATTATTATGCTGTGATAAAGGGCTAGCCCTGAAAAGGAAGGGGGAACTCTATGTAAATAAAAAATCTTTATATGTATTCCCTTTTTTTTACATCTGCCACATCTGTTGTTGTCTTATTGGCCTTCCCAGTGCCTCTGAGTATAGGTTTCTAGAATAGTAGGTGGTGACCGAGAATGGTTGATGCGGTTTGCACTTTTATACCATGGACAGTTGTCTTTGCTTGTCTGCCCTTCAAGCTGAAAGAAGTCCTTGGAATCATAACAGATGTGAAGGTCTTAAAAGGATAACAATGGAGACGGCCAACACTACATAGAACTGTATATAATAGATGGTATATTAATGGTTATTTTTTTTTTTGCACATTATTAATTCTATTATTTATTAAGATTGCGCACTTCAAATATAGCACTTTATTAAGCTATAGAATATTCCATCTTGCCTGTTGCATCACTTTTTAGGATGGCTTAAATAATGGGGTGTACTTTTCTAATCTATCTTAGGATAGAAGGGAAGGAGCATGTTAGATCTTATTTAATTTGTCACATTATCCAGCATATGCTCAGAAGAAGCAGCTAGCAGTAATAAATACCAGTCCTGCTTTCTGGAAATGGGAACACTCCTCTTGCACACAACTTTCAGCAAAGTATCATGAATGCCTCCAGGCATCAGCAGAATCATCACAACTTTATTTTTTTCTTAAACTAGCTTAATTTGTTTTCTTTGCCTAATTATGCTCATCATCGGACACAATTTTGAAACGTACACTTTTTAGTGTACAGTGGTCCTTTTAATATGCAGATGCATTGTTCACTTTACAGAGTTTACATAATCGTGGCCACTTCTTACTATTCTTTGGATGAGCCTTGAATCACTCTCTTTCTTGTGGGTTTATTGCCTTTTAACTTATTTTTATTTTGTTTATTACTTTTATTTTATTTTTTACATTTTATTCATGAGCAGCAACATTCCTTAAGCTTATTTGGTTTCATAATAAAATCTGTCTCGGGGAAATATATTATTTTAAAACAAAACTCTCCAAGCAGATCCTGAAAATAAACTTGCAACAAAATGCAAATCTTGAAGGTGGTCTCCTCAATTAACAGCTGTGTCATTTCTGCACTTCCACACAAAACAACAAAGAGTTAAATACAGTATGAGATCATTGGCCTTTTAAATATATGGATAATTAATATACAAATATAATTACATAATTAAATTTAATATCAGTGTATTTAAAACACGAATGCTTTCCTTATTGGCTTTAGAATATTTTGTTGTACTAGACTTTTAAATAAAATATTCTGAATTTTTACCAACTGCAAACATCACCAGTCCTTCTGCAGTGAGACGGTTAAACACAGAGTGTGTGTATATATATATATATATATATATATATATATATATATATATATATATATATATATATATATATATATATGTATCACATATAATAGTTGCGGTAATTGCAAGTTGTCATCACGCAATGTTAAGTTCATTGCGAGGCCCCGCATTGTGTGGCAAACAGCATTGCCACGCTTCAAATATTATTTTGTCATATATCGTTTCCCCGTCATAAATGACGGTACAACATTACATGCGTCTCCCCCCTCCCTCCCCTGTGTCTCTTGCCCCCCTCTCCCTCCTCTTTGTCTCTTTCCTCCTCCTGTCTCGTCCCCTCCTCCTGCCTCCCCTTTGTCCCTTTCCTCCTCCTGTCTCTTTCACCCTTTCCCCATCTCTGTCCATTTTCCCACCCTCTGTTGCATGCGCCGCAAGGTGCGCACTACGGCACATACAGAAATCTGTACAAATAGTTTGTAAAGTGCGCATGCGTTCCGCTGGAGCATTACACACACTTTACAAACTATATTAGTGATATGCTTGGCTAGTACATCTAGTACCAATAGAAACACTGTATACATGAGCTGTGGGGGCAGACCTTCGTTGGGGCTGTTTGGAGGGTTTCTTTGAGTAATACAGAGCCTTTAAGCACTTGATTATAACATTTATGTTCAGATGCAAACACACACTTAGGTAGTTTAATTTAATATTAATAACAGGAACCCTCCATATTCT
Source organism: Discoglossus pictus (assembly GCA_027410445.1). Taxonomy (NCBI): domain Eukaryota; kingdom Metazoa; phylum Chordata; class Amphibia; order Anura; family Alytidae; genus Discoglossus; species Discoglossus pictus. Next base: position 160,255,934 of record CM050168.1, on the reverse strand, counting down.
CTTAATGGTTAGTGTCCAGTGAGTTGACATTGTGTGCTACAGAAATATCCATTTAGTATTTCACTTAAAAGAGCTATAGTCATACATTTACAATAAACTACACTTGAAGAAGGTGTAGAATATAAAAAAATCCTCCTCCCTTTTACTTTTTAAATGCATTTATGCTGCTGTTGAACCTACAATTTTGGTTAACGCTGCCAACTTCCTGATGTGCAACGCTATTTACATAGAACATAAGTTTTATTAGCTCACAGTTGGCTCATAGTAAATAGTGCTGAAAATTAATAGTGTCAAGCACCAAAACTTCACTTTGTTTTTGCAACTTTTTTATGTGGGAGAAGACTGAATGGAGAGGTGTCAATCTGCAAAGCGAGAATGTGGCATCTAAGACTGCCAGTAATTTTAAAAGGACTACTGGAAAGCTAAAAGTCCAAAGACAAAGTAAAGTATGTTTATTAAAAAATTAATAAAATAACACTTATTAGGAGCATTCATTGCATTTGCCTATTTTTAAACATATTTACTCTCTGTGACCCTTTAAATGTTGGTGTATACACAAGACTGGTAACACCGAACATAACCAGGGCTGCTGACAAAATAAGACATTTACAGAGAATGTTGATTATTTACAATATTTTTGAAACAAATATTGCAAATGTAACTCTCTTTGACAGACACGTGGAGGTGATCAAGCTGCTGCGTCAAACTGGGGCCCACCTGTCCTGGGAAGAGCTGGAGCATATTGGGACAGAACTGTGCAGGTAAAGAGCCAGGACACGGTCCATGTACATATCAGATCCTGTACAGTTAGTTTCTGCTTTATGGTATATTTGTACTTATATGGTAGAGGATGTTTTTAGTGTGTTTAATGAATGGCTTGGAGCATGAGGACCTGTGCTTTCTACACCAGTGGTTTACAACAGCTAAATTGGAATGAGAAGAGCCCAATAGTTGTAATCATTGCACTACAATTAGTCTCATTATAGATATAGATGATCATATCTGCATCTGTATAAAACTGATCATTTCATGTAAATATTCTCTTGACCTCTGTCGATCCTCAGACCAGGGAACCCGAGCAGATGTTCTAGACTGTTCCGTGTTATTAGTTAAACAGCTGATAGAAATGTCTGGTTTGGTTTAGGTGGCATAATAAATCATACGTGTTGGCACAGATTGGTATACACTGCCCCTCTCCAGGAGTAGGCACCAGGCTTTCTTACCCTCTCATGTAAAACATTACCTTGTATATATGGTATCAATTTTATCTTGACCGAAATAAAAATTACTATTAAAATGAAAAAATATATATATAATTGTGTGACCCTACCTTTGCAGGGTCACATGTTCCCCCAGGCTATGTTTAAGCACTGATAAAGATCTAGTGTATATAAGTAGCGTAAAACTAGTTTGGGAAATCAAACCGTTTTACTCCGTGGTGGAGCTAGTAAATGGAGGAACCCGGTGCAAAATAAATAAATGGGTAAGGGATGAGGAGGAGGAAATGGGTAAGGGAGGAGGATAAGGGGGGGAAAGGGAGGAGGATAAGGGGGGAAGGACACAGGGGAGGAAGGGGAGACACGTAATGAGCGCCGAAGGTGCTCACATTGGGTGGCAAACAGCATTGCCAGGATTAAAATGTTATTCCCATCATTTTTGACTGGCACGTAGCTAGTTATAAATAAATATAACAATTGGTTGTTTTAAGTGTAAGATTTAAATAACAAAGCATGAAAGTTGAACCGTTTAAACATAAATTAAAGTCCTCCAACTCTCCTAGTGACTTTATCTCTTTTACTTTATGTTGGGGCGCTCATGTGTTTTTTTTTTTTTTTACCCCCACTGTCTGAGATCATTTATCTTGAAGGATGAGAAGAAGATCCCAACTGTCAAACTCTTATCTAAGACGTCTATTAAAAGTGACCAGTTGTTTGTGTTCGCTCTCTTGCCAGCACGTGGGGGGGCTCACATGTTGGTGTGTGGGGGTCATTGCCATTGTGTGGGGGTTAACTTGCTGGCATGGGGGGCCATTGACATTTCAGTGCCTTGGCGTGGCTCACAGGTGGAATCCATTGCGGGCCCCACCTGTTGTGTGGACCAGTGGAACAGGTTCAGCCAGGACTGATATTCCAGCAGTGAAGGAATGCACTCCCGACGTGAGAGCCACAGGTGCACCAGGGGAATTCAAGCCATCTTTAAAGGGAAAGGAAAGCTAATAACTAACACAGCTACTTCCTGAAGCCAAATGCAATAAAAGAAACTAATATCATATTCTGTCCACATTAAAAATCACAATTTTATGAAAAATGACCTATTCCAAATCTAGAGCATTCATTTTATACTACTTATTTAATTTTGCTCTGTTTCATTTATAATTTTCTAATTTATTAGACTAGCTGTAAGCACCTGTATAATAAGCAACTATAACAACTCTTGCAACTGAAATGGAGTTGCTGTCCCTTTAACGGTCACTGAAAAGCTTCAAAATGTTTAATAAGGAAATTGCTCCAAATTAGCATGAATAATTAATAAGTATTTGCAATTGTGATGATAAACTAATTAATTGCTTCTGGGGTATCATGGAGGGAGAGGCAGGGGATGGCATGGAGGGAGAGGCAGGGGATAACATTTGAATGGAGCTGCAGGACGCATTATTTCATTGCATGTTTTAGGTAAATACATTTATTTTTCAATATTACATTTTTATTATAAATGTAAAAAAGAAATGCAATATATTTTCTAGTGCATTATTAATAAATGACTACAAGGATAACCTTGTAGTGCAGCCTTCTTGCACTAAGGTGTAATCCATCCCGCAGTGACTCCTCACTCCTGTTCCTCAAGTCTCTGTCAGGAGCAAAATGAGGAGGACACAGATATGGTAGAAATTAAACTGTATACAACTACATTTTATAAAAAAAAATGCATTTTAGTAAATCCCTTACATTGAAATTCCAATTTTTACCTCTCAATCAGCTTTTCCGATTTCTAATGGGGGATTATTTGCAATAATTGCTAGATACCCCCTTGGGGGCTGGTTGTAGTGTTTTCATTCTAAAGCCATGGAGATCAAAAAGTCTAGGCATATGTTTTACTTGTTTTGTGTTCAAATAATGAACAGTATTTGTAAGGGCCAGTGATCTTTAAAATGTTCTAATGTCTATCTTACAAGACACAAAAAAGTAGTGTTGAGTGAGAAACAATTGATCTGAGGCCTAGAAAACTTGCACTAAAACATAAAAGCTGAAGGAGGAGGTTGATGGCTATTTCTGAAATGAAGAAATAAGACACAATGCCGTGCAGCTAAATGACTTTAGAATCACTTCCCAAAGATCCCTCCCTCAATTTATTATAGAACAGTTGGTAGAAGCACCTTACCCCTGAATTGTTTCTCCTCTAGCCTGGCTGCCAGTGGGGATGTGGACGGGTTGGCCGCCTGGGAATATGCTGGAGCCGACATGGACCAAGCCGGATACGATGGACAGACTCCCCGTCAAGTGGTGAGTGGGACCGCAGGAGCATATTGGGGTGTAAAAGGATGGAGCAAACTTTAGTATGTATGTGTATATGTTTGTGTGTGTGTATATGTATGTATGTATGTATATAATTTAATGTAAAGGAACAGCGAGTATGAAATCATACTGGGGAAAGTGCAGATGAATTGTATAAAATTAAAATTGTATGCTGAAATGTGTCATATAAAAATTGTAGGCCTAGATTCAGCAGAAAGTGCAGTGCAGTGTGGAGAGAGACCGATCTTAGGCCGATCTCACAGCCAATCCCCACTCTACGTTATGACCTTATCGGGAAAGAGACAAATACTCAGCTGGATGTAGATAATTTGTTTGGAAATGAAGATTACATTGCTAATTGTTCTTATAAATTATTACATTGGATATTTTATTTATGATTATTGTATAATTAAAATAACCCGCACCCCTTGCCAGGCTCAAGAGGGAGGGAGACGGCTCGAGAGAGGAAGGGAGGGAGGGAGACGGCTCGAGAGAGGAAGGGAGGGAGGGAGACGGCTCGAGAGAGGAAGGGAGGGAGGGAGACGGCTCGAGAGAGGAAGGGAGGGAGGGAGACGGCTCGAGAGAGGAAGGGAGGGAGGGAGACGGCTCGAGAGAGGAAGGGAGGGAGGGAGACGGCTCGAGAGAGGAAGGGAGGGAGGGAGACGGCTCGAGAGAGGAAGGGAGGGAGGGAGACGGCTCGAGAGAGGAAGGGAGGGAGGGAGACGGCTCGAGAGAGGAAGGGAGGGAGGGAGACGGCTCGAGAGAGGAAGGGAGGGAGGGAGACGGCTCGAGAGAGGAAGGGAGGGAGGGAGACGGCTCGAGAGAGGGAGGGAGACTGCTCGAGAGAGGGAGGGAGGGAGACGGCTCGAGGGATAACTGGAGGGAGGGTAACTGGAGGGAGGGAGGGAGACGGCTCGAGGGATAACTGGAGGGAGGGAGGGAGACGGCTCGAGGGATAACTGGAGGGAGGGAGGGAGACGGCTCGAGGGATAACTGGAGGGAGGGAGGGAGACGGCTCGAGGGATAACTGGAGGGAGGGAGGGAGACGGCTCGAGGGATAACTGGAGGGAGGGAGGGAGACGGCTCGAGGGATAACTGGAGGGAGGGAGGGAGACGGCTCGAGGGATAACTGGAGGGAGGGAGGGAGACGGCTCGAGGGATAACTGGAGAGGGGGAGGGAGACGGCTCGAGGGATAACTGGAGAGGGGGAGGGAGACGGCTCGAGGGATAACTGGAGAGGGGGAGGGAGACGGTTCGAGGGATAACTGGAGAGGGGGAGGGAGACGGTTCGAGGGATAACTGGAGAGGGGGAGGGAGACGGTTCGAGGGATAACTGGAGAGGGGGAGGGAGACGGTTCGAGGGATAACTGGAGAGGGGGAGGGAGACGGTTCGAGGGATAACTGGAGAGGGGGAGGGAGACGGTTCGAGGGATAACTGGAGAGGGGGAGGGAGACAGCGAGAGTCTTTCTGTCTCTGATTCTACATTTTTTTATTTGAGTTCTATGAAGTAGCGAGCCTCTCTCCATTGTCGCTCTAGTTCTGCAACCTTTTTGTGTTTTCGTGATTGTGACACTCACAATTTTTTTTTTGCCTGCTGTTTTGCTCCAGATATTATAGAACCACTTTAGTTTAGGGAAAAAAAATCAAGTTTCAAAAAGTTTTGAAGTATGTAACAAATGAACAACATTAGCAGCCGTGTAGTCTATGGACAGAATATTTTAGAAAATCTTCAATTTTGTATATAAAGTTTCCATCATGTCTGACTTGAACTTCTTCATCGCTTGTAGGCTGATAACATTTTATTTTCTCTACTGAACAGTGTGGGATTTGGATCTTTTGATATTTGACACTTACCCTCATCCCCATGCACATGCTCAGAAGCCTCCAGCTCCCCAGTGTAGCTGCAAGTCCTGCTGAAATACAAATGCCCTTCTCTCATATGCAATCTTCTGCAAAGTATCCAGGGACTTTTCATATAAACAATCACTAAACATGACTGTATACGAAAAACAACTAAGGTGAAGTTTAGAAAACTTACCTACATTAAAGGTGTACAGACGTCATTACTCCTGTGTGTGCAGGACTATTACACAATACAATATTGGGAGGAAGCCCTGGAAAGGGATCAGCAAGCAGACGTGTTTTTTTTGTTGTTGTTGTTTTTTGGAGCAGAAGGAATCCTACAGAACGGTTAATTTATGTTGTTCTCCTTTATGTCTTGGGACATAGGAAGATTAAGCTCATTCATTTAAAGCTTTTCTGTGTACTAGACTTTAAAATAACTAGCTCCATTTGCTGGGCATTGCAGTATTTCTTTAATTGCAAATTGATCATAAAAAATATTTCCTATTTAATAATTTATAAAAGCAATATTCAATCACCATTTTAAAACATTAAAATATTTGCCTCCTCCTTGATCAGGTCATTAAGGAGAATGGGGGGGTTGGCTGAGAGATCACTTTAAAGAACAGTCAGATATAGTAAATAAATAAACAATCATGGAGAGGCTGCCACAACAGCAAAAACGTGTTGCCAAGAATTGTCCCTCTCACCTAATAATGTGCTTAAATAAGCCACAAAAGCATGCCCACAGTTCTAATCTATACCAGGGCATGCTCTACTGTTTTATCACCCCTCACTAACAAAGATTATTAAATGATAAAGGCATTAGTATGGCTCTGTCATGTAATTTTTATGCTTAAAGCACCTGATTTTAAAGCACAATATCGAACTCTTTCACTAAAACATTTTCACAACAACATATTGTAGCTATATGTAAAGTGGTGCAGCACAGGGTCCATTTATTGCAGAATATAAAGTTCACATATAATGTGTCTCCATGATACTGCTGTGTGCTCTAGGTGAGTCCTATGAGAGGAGTTGGGGGTCCTGGGATATCCATGATAATGCGGTATGGGTGCGCTCCTGGCAAGCTCCATACGAGGTGTTGGGGGTGTGAGGGCATCCATGATACTGCTGTGTGGGCTCGCTCCTGGCAAGCTCCATATGAGGTGTTGCTATGCTAAGTCTGTTTACTTTCTCTGTTTGTACCCACAGGCAGAAGCCGCCGGCAATGAAGAGGTTTTGGAATTTTTTAATCTAAAAAAAGCTCAGGTGAGTTGTTATCCCCAGTGACATGCTGTCTGTGAGCAGGTACAAATAGTGACAGTTTTATACGTGCTACAAAAATAGGGTCTAGTTTAATAAGTTCTATGTAATGCAGAGTACCCGAAAAGCACTCTCCTTAGCTCTATGTAATGCAGACTAGCAGAAAAGTGTGCCGCATAGCTCTATGTAATGTAGTTTTCCCTATGAGCTTGCAATCTGGCACAGTTGTTTATATTAATATTTACTACTTGAACATTATGAAAAATGGACAATTCTGGTCTCCATTTCTTTTTTTAACTTATGTTTTCTTTCTTTTTTTTTACTTTCTAAAGTGGTTTGTTTATTATTAAGAGCAATTGTCAATATCCAATGTCATTTAACCCTTAGTATTATATGAGCGACAACTAATATTTTTTTAAAATTCTTTTTCCCCCTCAGTTTTTTCTGAACGGGATCACCAATGATAAAGACAATTATCTGAGCAGTTAGTGATGTTACACCACCGATGTATTGTATGGACCTTGTGCTCTACACAGGAGTAGATATTATGTTAGTTGTGTATTTGTATATATGGGGTGTGTTTTTAGAAATATATTTTATTTTGTTTAATGAGAAAAGCACAAAACACATTTTTTAGAAATGCTGCCTTGTAGATTTGAGAAAAAAATGTAAACGTGATGACTTGAAAATGTTTGTGATATGTTGGTTTATATAGTGAGGAGATGAGTTGTGTGTGTTTTACTTTGATACATATCGTATGTGTAAAATGAGTGTTGATTATTATATGTGCTGCTATACACAAAATGTGTGACTCACTGGGCTGTATTCACCAGTCTGGGAGATTTTCTTGTTTGTGAGAAAAAGACCTCAAGTTTGATAATCAATTGAGTGTGATTTTAAGGGAAATCTCCAACTTAAGAGTTCTGTAGAATTAGACAGGAACTAGAAACTTTTTGGGTTCTTATAGAACTATATTTGAGAAACCCTATGAGATAATGTGGAATTTGACAGAACCCTAACTTTCACCTCCAACTTCAATGGCCAGCATTTACAACTGTAAAGAATTACAATATGTGTGTGTATAAATTGAAGTGCCATTTAGTTTAAATCAGACATTGTATGTGATATACCTGAGCACCAAGGAGCTTACAACCGTTAACATTAACATGGAGAGCATATTATAATTATGTATTGTTTTTTGAGTAATACCATTGTACCAAATATAAAAGATAGGGAAAGATGACACTCTCAATCTGATCTTTTGTCAGATTATAGATTAGGAAATTAGGTTTATTATGTTGGTTAATAAATACAATATTTGAATTAATTGAATGAAAAAAAAATCCTGACACTGGGATTATAATTAGTAGTTTAAAGACAGTGGATATAAAAAGTCTACATACCCCTGTTAAAACATCAGGTTTCTGTGCTGTAAAAGAATGAGACAGAGATAAATCATTTCAGAATTTTTTCCACCTTTAATGTGACCTATAAACTGTACAACTCAATTGAAAAACAAACTGAAATCTGTTAGGTAGAGTGAAGAAAAAATCCAAAAAGAAAATCACATGGTTGCATAAGTATGCACACCCCTAAACTAATACTTTGTTGAAGCACCTTTTGATTTTATTACAGCACTCAGTCTTTTGGGGTATGAGTCTATCAGCATGGCACATTTTGACTTGGCAAGATTTGCCCACTCTTCTTTGCAAAAACACTCCAAATCTGTCAGATTGCGAGGGCATCTCCTGTGCACAGCCCTCTTCAGATCCCCCCACATATTTTCAATCGGATTCAGGTCTGGGCTCTGGCTGGGCCATTCCAAAACTTTAATCTTCTTCTGGAGAAGCCATTCCTTTGGTGATTTCGATGTATGCTTTGGGTCATTGTCTTGCTTAAAGATGTAGTTCCTCTTCATGTTCAGCTTTCTAGCAGAAGCCTGAAGGTTTTGTGCCAATATTGACTGGTATTTGGAACTGTTCATAATTCCCTCTATCTTAACTAAGGCCCCAGTTCCAGCTGAAGAAAAACAGCCCCAAAGCATGATGCTGCCACCACCATGCATCACTGTGGGTATGGTATTCTTTTGGTGATGTGCAGTGTTGTTTTTGCGCCAAACATATCTTTTGGAATTATCGCCAAAAAGTTCAACCTTGGTTTTATCAGACCAAAACACCTTTTCCCACATGCTTTTGGGAGACTTCAGGTGTGTTTTTGCAAAATGTAGCCTGGCTTGGATGTCTTTCTTCGTAAGAAAAGGCTTTCGTCTTGCCACTCTACCCAATAGCCCAGACATATAAAGAATATGGGAGATTGTTGTCACATGTACCACACAGCCAGTACTTGCCAGATATTCCTGCAGCTTCTTTAATGTTGCTGTAGGCCTCTTGGTAGCCTCCCAGACCAGTTTTCTTCTCGTCTTTTCATCAATTTTGGAGGGAGCTCCAGTTCTTCGTAATGTCACTGTTGTGCCATATTTTCTCCACTGGATGATGACTGTCTTCACTGTGTTCCATGGTATATCTAATGCCTTGGAAATTCTTTTGTGCCCTTCTCCGACTGATTTTAACAATGAGATCCCTCTGATGCTTTGGAAGCTCTCTTTGGACCATGGCTTTTGCTGTGGGATGCGACTAAGAACATTTCAGGAAAGACCAACTAGAGCAGCTGAACTTTATTTGGGGTTAATCGGAGGCACTTTAAATGATTGCAGGTGTATGCTGACTCCTATTTAACACGATTTGGAATGTGATTGCTTAATTCTGAACACCGCTACATCCCCAGTTATAAGAGGGTGTGCAGACTTATGCAACCACATTCTTTTTATTTTTTATTTTTCTTCCCTCCACTTAAAATATTTCAGTTTGTTTTTCAATTGAGTTGTACAGTCTATAGGTCACATTAAAGGTGGAAAAAGTTCTGAAATTATTTATCTTTGTCTCATTTTTTTACAGCACAGAAACCTGACATTTTAACAGAAGTGTGTAGAATATTTATATCCACTGTATATAAGGATAGGATGAAATGTTCATACATTATCAAAAAATGTATATAAATAAGTGGAACAGATCAGAGAATTAATTTAAAGCTGGATTCTAGTTGCTGTTAGATACAAAGATTAATTGTGTAGCAATAACGTAACTAACAAGACTTCCAATTCTACTTGTAACTAATAACAGGAGCTCTGATACAATGTAACACGAAGAGCTCACATCCGTTATAACTTATTGTACAGATCATTGATGTCTATACTGAGACCATCAACGATCACGTTGTGTGTAGCGGATCCTACCTCATTGTTATGACAAAATATTATAGTATAGGAGCCGCTGTAGCTATATATTTCAAATATATTATTTTGAAGAGCTGCACTTGAAAGTAAGAAATATTGTAAGAATGTAAATTAATCTAGCCTCTAATTTATTACTTTTTTATACACCATTCTGCTGCTTTTGAGTTTTCATGCTGATCAACTTCATGACATGTGAGGAGATATTAAGTGCAGAGGAAGTTTATATCTGCTTGACTTGAATGAGGCATCTAAAACTGCCAGTGCTTTCAACAAAACCTATTGAAAACTCATTAGTTTATACAGTCTTTTATGAAAAGGGCAGCAAAACATGCAAATACATTGACCAATTATTTTGTCCTTTGTCTATCCAGTTAGAACAATGTTATAGGCCACGGTAATATATGTTGCTGCTGTGTGAGGTGGGGGAGGGGGATATATATATAATTTTTGTCATGGCAATCTATAGTGTATAAGCACATTGATGTTTCATTGTGATGTAGTGTCAGCAGTATTACAATGTAGCACAATTCATACGTGCACACATTTATTTGTGTGTGTGTATGTATATGTGTGTGTGTGTGTGTGTGTGTGTGTGTGTGTATATATATATATATATATATATATATATATATATATATATATATATATATATATATATATATATATATATATATATATATATAAAGGACTTGGTGCACTGTTTATTCGTGTTAATGACTTTTTAAATGCCAGACAATTATCATTGTTCTGCATTGTTTAAGAATTAAGATTAATGTAGTAAAACTGAATACATGTAACAATAAATATATTTTAAAAAAAATGTTTGATTGTCTTTTTTTACAAACATAATTTAATTTGTGCATTATAATGACTTCATTGTAGCTGCTCAGACCTTACACCTTGTTCCCTATTTGTAGTATAGGATCTTAAAGCTGGCTTCTAGTCACGGTTAGATACAATGTTTAATTGTGTAGCAATAAAGTAACTAGCAAGACTTCCAATATGATACTTGTAACTAAATAATAACAGTAACTCTGTAATACAATATAACACAAATAGATCACATCAATTATAACTTAGTATAGACATAAAGTGACTGCTGATGGTCTCATTCTATACATCATTGAAGTGTAGAGCTTCCTATCTCATTGACATGGTGATCTATTCTCCAACTGTGCTTTTACATCTTAATCACAAATAAAAAATTGAAAGAAAAGATATGCTCCACCAAAACAAGGCGAAATGAGGCATCTAATTAGGATCTAAGAAAAATTAAGATGTTTCATTTTTTTGCATCCGTTAAAGACAGGTGAGGTTTGTATTTGTGTAAGAAAAAGAAAAATCCAGGAAATAAAGTAATTTGCCAAATATGCTCAACTGATGTGACTGCAGTGTGTCCTCTATGGTCAGTTCTAGGGGTTACTAAGATATTTACACACAAGATCATACTGAAATATGTGATGCTGATTTTATTTACTAATATTTTATAATCCCATCTATTTCCATCCATTAGAGCTGGTGATAATGTAGCAGCTTAAAGGGCCAATGAAGAACAAAGTTTAGGGTCTGGTTTAAAGAACTAGGCTTAGTAGATTGCAAAATGGTTTTAGAAAGTAAAAATCAACCAAAATATAGACTATTGTATGGTTACTTAACTTCTTAAGTACAATGGATGCTTGTACTTAAAGCTTGCAAGTCTCGTCTCCAAATTGTTAATGAAAAAGTCAATTATATCTTACTTGTATCCAACATCCTTCCCAAATCCAGTTTGCCTTGGTTCATAGTTCTAACATTCTAGGTCCCTATGCGAAGTTGTTCTTTGCAGCAGCAAACTTTCTGAAAAAACACCCACAGCTGGGTGTCCTCTCTCTTTTTTGGCCCAACCACTTAATTCGGTCTGGTGCTACTTGTACTTCCCTCTGCCCATGTGGTAGGCACCTTCTGACCTGAAAAGCTCATCTTCTAGTACTGTATCATTATGTCTCTGGATCTGCTTATCCATACAATATTCTTGGCAAAAATACTGGAGTGGGTTGCCAGTTCCTTCTCCTATGGACACTGATTTTTCTGACCTCTCTGCTATGGCCTGTCTATCTTGGCTTGACCCTACATGGTATAGCTAATCGGCTTCATTGAAGTACAGAAGCCCCTTCACCATGACAAGGTTGCAATCCAGATACACTCCGCCAATTACTGGTTTAACCTTCTACAGAGTGATTCTTGAAGCATTCACATTGTTTTCTACATGATAATTGATCAATAGATTGAAGTCAAACATTTTTTGTTATGTTCTGTAACTAAACTCATTTACTGTATTAATGTTCATTCACTCTATTGCCTTTTCTATGTCCCTCTGTCTCCTCCTACACACACTCTTCCCCCTTACCCTAACCAAAAAATAGGGGGAAGTGGGTGTCATGAAGCGCAAAACCTTACTACCTTGGATCTGTTATAATACTACTTTTATCTTACCCAAATTACTATACCACTGTTAAAGCTGCTCGACCTCAGGATTATTCCTGAATACTGTATATACAGTCAGGTCCATAAATATTGGGACATCGACATAATTCTAATCTTTTTGGCTCTATACACCAATACAATGCATTTGAAATTAAACAAACAAGATGTGCTTTAACTGCAGACTTTCAGCTTCAATTTGAGGGTATTTACATCCAAATCAGGTGAACGGTGTAGGAAATACAACAGTTTGTATATGTGCCTCCCACTTTTTAAGGGACCAAAAGTAATGGGACAGATTAACAGTCATAAAACAAACTTTCACTTTTTAATACTTGGTTGCAAATCCTTTGCAGTCAATTACAGCCTGAAGTCTGGAACGCATTGACATCACCAGACGCTGGGTTTCATCCCTGGTGATGCTCTGCCAGACCTCTATTGCAACTGTCTTCAGTTCCTGCTTGTTCTTGGGGCATTTTCCCTTCAGTTTTGTCTTCAGCAAGTGAAATGCATGCTCAATCGGATTCAGATCAGGTGATTGACTTGGCCATTGCATAACATTCCACTTCTTTCCCTTAAAAATCTCTTTGGTTGCTTTTGCAGTAAGCTTCGGGTCATTATCCATCTGCACTATGAAGCGCCGTCCAATGAGTTCTGAAGCATTTGGCTGAATATGAGCAGATAATATTGCCCGAAACACTTCAGAATTCATCCTGCTGCTTTTGTCAGCAGTCACATCATCAATAAATACAAGAGAACCAGTTCCATTGGCAGCCATACATGCCCACGCCATGACACTACCACCACCATGCTTCACTGAAATGAACACTGGAGCTTGTATCTGCTCTTTGTAAATGGGATAATGAGGGAATAACACACACCTGGCCATGGAACAGCTGAGCAGCCAATTGTCCCATTACTTTTGGTCCCTTAAAAAGTGGGAGGCACATATACAAACTGTTGTAATTCCTACACCGTTCACCTGATTTGGATGTAAATACCCTCAAATTAAAGCCGAAAGTCTGCAGTTAAAGCACATCTTGTTTGTTTCATTTCAAATCCATTGTGGTGGTGTATAGAGCCAAAAAGATTAGAATTGTGTCGATGTCCCAATATTTATGGACCTGACTGTATATATAATATATAGGCTACCGTTGTAATATTTTGTTGATACAATATACCATTTTGCCCTCTGATTAAAAGGAATTAAATAGAGATAAGAGCAGAGAAGGAAGTTGAGCAGAAGAATCATGTTTTTTGAGAGTTGGAGGGCAGAAGAGATCCAATGTGGACCAACTTGAGTTGAAAAAGAATCCATCAAAAATGCTGCTCACCCAACTTAAATACAAAGTTATTGGCTTAATATCAGTCAATATATTTTATAAACATGTTTCACAAATCAAATTAGCATATTGTAGTTTATGTACATGTGCTTTCATGTATTTTGGCTCTTATTTGATCATTTGCTGCGGTCTATTTCCTGTACTAATTCAATATTACACAACTGAAAACCCATTTCTGTGGCATTACAAGCAGAAACATAAATACTCAAAGAAAAGAAAACACAGAATGATACTGTAAAATAGCACATTTTTTCACACAGGACAGAGCCTCCTCAGTACCAGCAGGATCTGGACTTTCTTGGTTTTCTCCAAACCCAAAATATAAAGCCTGAAAATAATAGTGTAGATCTGATTATAGCTGGTGAGAAAGGTCCCTTAAGTTAATGGCTTTACACAATGTCTTGTGGGCCTCCTGGCACATCTCTTGTGGACTCACTTCTCCACTATTTGTGGTCATTCAAAATGGGTGACAGAAATGGGGGGAAAAAAATTGTATTTCACCGAAAGGAGCAGCCATACCTGCTGAATTAATTACTGCAAATCCGTTGTGGGAGACCACATTTTATCAGTCAACATTGGAATAATTGGTTTAAGGTTTGAGAAAATAAATAGGAATGTACATTGTGTATCACTCCATCTCTATGGAGAAAATTGTTCATTAATTTGTTCAGAGCTGAGATGGGGAAACAATCAGATTAATCCAAAAGGTGGATGTTTTACTGTGAAGAAGCTGACGAGGCAGGCCATGCATTGAGTAAGACATGGAATGGGGTTTCCCATAGGAATAGAGTTAGTGCTCTAAAGAATAGCTTATGGGAGGCGATGCTTAACCCAGAGGAAAATCAAGCCTGCATTTCCCATCTAAGAGGACTGAACTTAAAATAAGATACTTGGGGTTTTTCCGAACAGGTGATTACACAACTTAATATGAAGTAAGTTATCCACAATTGTGGAGAGAACTCAAAAAAGAGTTGTAGGAATGTGGTGATACCTGGATAGGTAGAATAACATCTACTAAAATGCTTATCTTGCCCAGGGCATAATATCCATCTAGATGGTTACCAATGAAGATCCCTAAAACAGAGATCAATGACCTACAAAAATAAAAGAATAATAGATTTTAAATTGCCAGAAAGAAGTGCAAGAATGTCGTGGCTCTCCATGGTTAATCCTGTCTTGGGTGGAGAATTAAGGGTGCTAGACTTATTCTAATATTATTAGGCTGTTCAGATTGCAGGCTTGGTGCATTGACTGGCACCATATGCACAAGGCTCATTGAAAGGTTGACATTTACCATATGCAAAAGGCTCATGGATGGGTTGGCATGCATCATATGCAGTAAGCTCATGGATGGGTTAGCCTGCACCATGTGCAGAAGGCTCATGTATGGGTTGGAGTGGTGGTTTGGCATGTACCATATACAGAAGGCTCACAGAAGGTTTGGAATGGACCATAGGCAGAAAGCTGATGAGATGGCAAGGTGATGTTTATCATGTGCAAAAGACTCATGGATGGGTTGGAATGCACCATATGCAGAAGATCATGGATGGTTTGGTGTATCCACCATATGCAGAAGACTCATGGATGGATGGATTGGTGTGGTGGCATGCACCATATGCAGAAGTTTCATGAATGCGTTGGTGTGCACCATATACAGAAGACTCGTGGATGGTTTGGCGTGCACCATCAGCACAAGGCTCAGGCACATGTATAGGTTGGAGTCGTGGGTTGGGCTGCACCATATGCAGAAATCTCATGTATGGGTTGGCATGAACCATTCACAGAAGGCTCATTGATGGGTTGCCGTGCATGCTATGTAAAAGCCTCATGGATGGGTTGATTTGGTGGTTTGGCATGTGCCATATGCAGACAGCTAATGGATACACTTGGAACATAAGGATGTTAAGATTAGTTCAAGTAATTAATATTATTGACTAGTAGGAGATCCATTCAGATGTCATTCAGAATCGTCTTTTGATTTGGAATTCACATACAAATTAATTTGGCTTTATTAATAATAAGCTGGCAGCTCTCACACCAATATCTGATAAACATTGTTTGCCAGGTGGGCTGAACAACATAGTCTTCAAGAGGGGGAAAGAACAGAAGATGTTAAAGGAACACTGTATAATGAAAAAATATATATATTTGAATACTTTGGCCCTCATTCAATTGCAATTTGGCCAATTGAATAGGGCTCTAAATAAGAGCATAACATATTTTTTTAAAGAAGTTTTTATTAAGTAAGCATCTATCCAAAAGCAAGATTTTCACTAACTAAAAACTTCTTTATAAAAAATATGCTATGTGTTTATTTAGAGCCCTATTCAATTGGCCAAATTGCAATTGAATGAGGGCCCTTGAGTCTAAGAGCATAATTAAGCAAGTAAAAATGCTTGTGTTATATGAGAAATGTATTTTTGCTTTTGCTGCACCTTTGAGGAATTTATAAGTAGGTGATGAGAGGGAAATTTACATTTCTGAAGAACTCTATTGATTCAACTACTGGCCTAGTAGGGGGAAAGCGGTATGATGTAAATTTCAATTGTATCCATTATCTAACAACGTCTTCAAGCTTCTCCCTGTTCCCTCCTCCCCAATCTGTCCCTCCACTGATAGCCTAAAATAAAACACACCCTCATTATCCAGCTCTCAGAAAGTGATGCAATGAACATAAAATCTATCCTTCTACTCATATACAAAATCTTTAAAAAATCTGATTGTCCCAAGAAATGTTTTTATGTCCATGAATTACACAGCTACTAATGTTGGTAGTTTGGTACATACTTAGCAAGCAAGTGCCTTTCTCCTTGAACTACAGTGGCCCTTTAAGTATAGTACATTCTCTAAATGATTGGTATGAGTTTGAAGACTGTGCATCAAGAGAAAGAGCAGGGATGGCCTGGGAAAGTATTAATATTTGCAACTCAGAATTTCCCAGATCGGTTACTACAAGAACGCAAGTTAGATAAAATAAAAGTTATGTATTTTAAAAATGTATGTTTGAAAGCTTTAAGGTATGAGCAGAAGAATTAAAGGGCCACTGTAATCACATATATAGTTGTGAGCATGCTAGTTGTTGCTAAATGCTTGCGGGCTCGCATAGCGAGCCCTCGCAAAGCGAGGGCCTCAGTTGCTGGCATGGAGCGCCGAAGGCTATCCTTGCCAGCAGTTACGACCTCGCAAAAATCGTCCGCAACCCGCGGACATGAAAAAATGAAAAACACAATAAATACACACAACACATACATAAAAAGCTTACCTACAGCAAGAGGGAGCACCCAGGACCTCAAAAAATTAAGTTACACCTCAATTTAACTCAAAATAAAAGAGTTTAGACACTAAAAAATTCTCTAAGCGAGAGAAAAAAGGGTAGTTGAAACAAACGAAAATGAGGCTACAGCAGTCTAAAGACGCAAAACACCACAAGAAACACCTACTGAATTGCCGAAAAACACATACGAGATTAGAAAACAAGGACGCAACCCGCGTGACCCCAAACACATTTCAAACACAATAAATACACACAACAAACATATAAAAAGCTTACCCACAGCAAGGTGGTGCACCCAGGACCTCTGAAAGTGAAGTTACACCTTGATTTAAGTACAAATTTCCGAGTTTAAACACCCGAAGATCACCTAAACGAGAGAAAAAATGGCCGCCGAACAAAACGAAAACAAGGCTACAGGACTCTAAACACGCAAATCACCACCATAAACACGCAAAACACCACAAAACAGCTACGGATATTCCGCCACAGCCGCATACCACACATTAGCCGCCATTTTAGAACAATAACTTATACAATGCGGAAGTACACAGCTACGCTACGGATTTGCCTCGCGCACGCACACTATTACACTGCACACTTTCAGCACGCTTACACAGCAGCTCCACAGCACTAATGCTGCAGCAACATCAAAACAGATTGCCAGCTCTTCCACACAATGCTTCCTGCATATATTACTTGAAAATAGGTAAAGTATATTAATTTATTAATGTATTATTTATTTGATTATTATACACCAAACAGCATTAGCTCACTTACAATTTCATTGCCGTCATTTTTTGAGAGGAAATTCGCTAGTAAAATATAAGTTTGAAAAAGTTGTGGCTAACTTGAAGCATAATTTAGCTGGGAAGAATTAATTAAGTCTGTTTTTAATTAGAAAATAAAAAGAAACATTGAAGCCTCTCCTGTACCCTGATGGCATTTATGACACCTACATGGAAATATTGAGTGAGAGAGGCTCTTACATTTCTGGAGTGCTGTGGTTGCATCTATTGATGCAAGCTTTTTTATTTTTCTGGGCCTGTGAGGATTTCAGTCAGATCCAGGTAGGAGTCTATAGCATAATTTATATTATTACTGGAGGAATAATACCCCCTCCTCTCATGGGGTTAAACCGAGGGAAAGATAAATAAGAATGTATTGGTGCCTGTAGGGTTTATAAATTGTGCTGCACTTAGAGATATCGCTTCATATTGGAGAACAAACTGAATGCCTAAAATTTATATCATGAAACAAAAAGTATCAGAAATTGAATATTTACTTAGTAGTACACAGAACACCACACACAATGGACATTAAATAAGAATTCTATGTGAAGAACACTTGAAGATAGATAGATAACTAAATGTACGTCTTAAATTACATTGTGCTTAGTATTTAGTAGTTTTCCTATTAGAATAATACATTGAAATACATGATATTTTTTATATGGATGTTTCAAATACTAAATGTATGAAGTGTATGTCATTTATAATTGTATTTGTAATTGTTGTACTTGATTAGTGGCAATAAAATATGTGATGTGCTGATGTAGTACATTGATTTTAGATGTAAATGAAAAGCATTATATAGTTAATTTAATAACATTTTCTTACAAATAGGTTTTGTTCTTATAAAATACTAGCGACTTGCCCGTCAAAAATGACGGCAATAAAAACCTTCTGAGCTTATCGCAGGGCTTTCAGTCGCATGGCTCACAATGAGTGCCTTTGGTGCTCATTGCGAGCCTCTCCACACTCTCTGACCCCAGACTCTCTGTTTCCCCCTCTCTCCCTCCCCCTCTTTTTTCTGCCCTGTGTCTTTTGTTTTTTCTTATTTCCCTCCCCTGTGTCTCTTTCCACCATCTCCCCCTGTGTCTTTCTCCTCTGTGTCTCTGCTGAAGCCACTGTTTTTATTTTAAAATTCCTGCGTACCTGGCTTTGTTCGTTTGTTACTATCTTCTGCGTTGTGTATTTTCTAAGTCCCGCCTGCCTGGCGCTGTTCGTGTAAGTGTTACTGGATTTGCCGTTGTGTATTTTCTAAGTCCCACGTGCCTGGCGTTGTTCGGGTAAGTGTTACTGGCTTCGGCCTCGTTTTAATCCTTTTTGAGAATTTTTACGTTGTTTCAGCCCCCATCTTTTTCCTTGCTTAGCCGATTTTCGATTGACGAAAAACACCAAGGCCCTCATTCAATTGCAATTTGGCCAATTGAATAGTGCTCTAAATAAGCACATAACATATATTTTTTAAAAAGGTTTTTAGTTAGTAAGCATCTATCTAAAAGCAAGGTTTTCATGAACTAAAAACTTATTTAAAAAATATATGTTATGTGCTTATTTAGAGCCCTATTCAATTGGCCAAATCGCAATTGAATGAGGGCCCAAGTATGGCTCTAAATTAGCTGGCAACATTACTCAGAGGCTTCCTGGCTCTCCCCCTGTGCTGTGTGTGAGTGTGTTCATAATTTTTTTTAATTATTTGGATGTTTTGGGTGGTCTTTTGAGTTACGCGGTTGAGACATTTCAACTGTGGAAATCATAAACTGTTGCCTACCTTGCGATCAGCAGGAAAGTGCTACGCCTTTCATTCGTGATCGCAGCCATTGACATAAGCGCCTTTTGTGCTCATGTGTAGGTTGTTTTAAAGTCTTGTGATGCTCACGATGAGTGCCTTTGGCGCTCCTCGCGTGCCCTGCATGAGCGCCTTCAGAGCTCATTGCAGCCCCTGTCATTTGTAAAGTCTTGTGAGCAAGCCCTGCAATGAGCGCCTTCGGTGCTCATTGCAGCCCCTAAGTCCCGCGGGCCTTGCAGGCCTTGTACTCCCCTCGTTTTCATTATACAGCGGCTCTTTAATTGCTTGGTTCCGCCATGCTCTGAGGTCTTATTCAGCAGGATATTGTCCTGGGAGTCTGGGCTCGGACCTTAGGACACTCACATACTCTGACCATGAACCGAGCACAATACCCTGCCGTAATATCGTTATCTACTTATCGTTGACAGCTCATGTACACAGAAATCAATAAATGTGATTCATTGATGAACTAATGATCTGTCAGAGCCCTAGGGGTTAATAATGGATCTACTTTACGGCTTTGCCCAGGACATTACACTATGGACAGATTACGGTTTCACATGTAAACAGCTCCAAATCATTCAAACCTGGCGAGAGACGACAGAAAGTAAGAAATTAGATTTATAGGTATAGAATGAGGACAAAGATTTATATTATGTGATCATAAATAAATTACAATTGTCTGTTATTAAATATTTTTTGAGTGGAAGTGTGGATAATTGAGCTTGAAAGTTTTTTTTTTGTTTATTTATTTGTTTGTTTTTTACCAGTGGTAAATATAGGTTTTGTGCTGCCATAGGCCTACCTAACCCTCTCGACTATTAGGGCTGAATAGAAATATTTAAAATGTGTGTATTTATATATATATATATATATATATATATATATATATATATATATATATACACCTCTAACCCCTCCTGACACTCTCTTTCCCATTCTTCTCCTTCCTGGCTCACCACCTTGTGAGCCTAATTGTTTAGGTAAAAGAAAAAAAAGCTGTAATGTAATTAATAAAGGAGAGTGCATAGAGCCGGCCATGGTTTCAAGATATATTCCTGATTTACATCAATAATGCACATAAATACAGGAATAAGCAAGAAAGCACCCAAAATCCAACAAAATCCACGGAACGATAATAAAAACTGAGATAATATGTTTATGTTTAATATAAAAACCCATTAAAATATAAGCTTCAAAAATATTTTAAAATATAAAAATGTTTTAATAAATGCAGCGCTGCATAACAAAGTACTTGCTTTTAACCCTTTCCTCAAAACATGTTACATGTAAAAACATAATCAGGGTGGCAAGATAAAACATAGAAGACAGTATACAATTATGGTAGGGGGGGTAGAAAGTATCAAGGGGGGTTTAGACAGGGGAGAGAGACGACTTAGGCCTAAACGCGCTTTTCTGTATAAATTACATGAAAAGGTCCTCCCAGTATGTCATTTTCTTTATTGAAGATCAATTATTATATCTCATAGTTAGGTGATAAGCATGACGAGCACATCCAGTTGGATAAAGAACAGTCTAATCATATTTTTTTGAAAGTCGTGCTCTTCATGCTCTTTATGCTTATCATGCTCTTCATGCTTATTACCCCCATATGTGAGAGTTAATTAATGTATTAAAGAGTTGGAAGTATCTTTTAGACCAGGGGTCTCCAAACTCGGTCCTGGAGGGCCGCACCCAGGCCTGGATTTGAGGATTTCCTTTCTGTGCACAGGTGAGTCAATCAGGATGACTGAAGAAGCAAGAGTCTCACCTGCTTGCAGCATGGATATCCACAAATCCAGGACTGGGTGCGGCCCTCCAGGACCGAGTTTGAAGACCCCTGTTTTAGACAATTTATACTTAAAATTTGCAACCTTCAATAACAACAACCAATCTCAATGTATTTATTTATTGGCATAGTTTTAATTTCTATAATAACTGGGTGTCTTTTGCTAAAAAATTAAGCTGTCTTAGGGCCCTATGCTAATCGGCAAAGTGGCCCTCGTTATTGTGGGAGTTTTTTTTGCACAAGCTACAGATTCTTCCCAATCGCAGCCCCTAATAAACTAGGTAACAAGCACATACTGTTTTCCTGCAGTCTCTAAAGCCGTACGGTCTCCACACATTTTTCTGCATCACATCAATTGTCTCCACAGCAATGCTGCACAAAACACTCAGCCCTACACAAGCTCCCTGCCCTATCTATCTATCTATATAAGCCCTCTTCCCATGTCCCCCAGATGAGCCCAGGGAACCCTGGGGATTCCATCCCCCCACTTACCCAGATCCCCACTTAAAGATATAACCATGGGAATCTATATAGACCCCCATGGCACCCAATTTTTATCCCCATGCCACGGAGGTCCTTAAAGGACCTCTGTGACACCTAACAATTAAACACTACCACGTGGGTTCCTATTATTCCACAGGGATCCTGGATAAAATGGGCTATCCGACTTGATTGAAGATTCCTGTCCTCTTCTTTCTCGATTGAAGCCAGTGATCCTCAGTCTTCTGGGCCATGGAAAGGGACCTCCAACTTAAAAACCCAACATTCCTAAACAAATAAAACAATGAGCTAATACACTAATGGAGCTCCTCCTATAGCTTTTGCTGCTCTTTTGTGGCTTACATTAAAAAAATGTCTTCTGATTGGCTGAAATACCCGTCAATAATATCAGAATTTATTTTTTATGTGCCCCTGCTCATTAATGCGTGGGAAAATAACAAACACATTTCATGAGAATGAATGCTTAGGTAGGTTTTTATTTAGCCTACTTTTTTGCACCCGCTAGTCTCTGTCATCATCATCCACTAAGCAATGAGTGTGAACTCACATTTACACATATGTTGGGGTGAGTGCGCTGTGGGCGGGGGACATTCTCTGAATACTTCAAAGTGGATTCTGGTCTAGCGCCATGTTTATTGTTGACTCAATGGCAATGTGGCAGGTAACGTTCATACTAAATCAATTAGTTGCCTTGTTTGACTGAAATAGAAAGGGATTAACGAGGCTCTGACGCTCCCTGTCACTGGCTCCATACACTTTGCAAATGAAGCAAATCTTATCCCAATTGTTCCTTAAAGTGACAGTAATATAATTGCAGTTGGTCTTTATAAACACATTTGAGTGGGAGTTTGAGAAAATTGAGTTTGCAACTTGTGTATTTTAAGCATAATGTATCTATATAGAAGTCCCCTCTCCCTAACTCTCCTTATCACAGACCACTAAATAACTCTCATTGTATTGGTATTTATATATATATATATATATATATATATATATATATATATATATATATATACACGGTGGAGGGCTTCTATCACTCTTAGCCCACCATATGTGAAACAATTGCTGTACATGACTACTCTCTACAACAATCACTACACAAACCAGGCACTCACACCACACTGAGGTTTGGCAGTAACCATGAAACAGTACTGTATGTGGTTAAGTGACCTTGTTTGTTAGAAATCCATCCGTTGCTAAGCCTAAAACTGTGAAATACAGTAAGCATATGCTTAAAAGGAGCCATGTTTAAAATGGTTTGGATTGACAGAGTGAGGATGCATTATGTAGTGTCATTTGCATGTCCCGCCCAGTTTTCCCAGAGTGCAGTGCATATACTGTATGTCTGAGAAATTTGAGCAGGAAATAAGTTTTTATTAACTTATTTTTTAGACATTCAAATGTAATCACTAATGTACTATTCTATGTTTGTACTACTGTACTTTTTGTGGTGGAGGGCTTCTATCACTCTTAGCCCACCATATGTGAAATAATTGTTCTATGAAATACATGGCACATTACAAATAAAAGATAATTATAATACCACCCCCAATGTGAGTGTTGTTTAATGCCCCTTGTTAAGGAGATTTGAGAGGGGGTCTGTATAGATCATTTATGCTTAAATAACTAACTTTCCAGTTGAATTAATTAAAAGTCATGTTTAGCAGGAACCATTTGCAATTCTTAATCATTTGTGTACTTTTAATTTCTGCTGCATTTGGGACCTTTGTCACTTTAAGCTATAAAATACTGGACCTCAGGGCCTGCCTGTACCATTGTCCATTTAAAACGTTTTAAACAAAAGTTGTTATCTGCTTAAAAAATGTCTGCCACAAAGGTTAAAAAAAACAAACACTTATAATCCTGGATGTGGAATCCAAATAATCTGGGGGTAAATAAAGACCACCCTACTGTTCTAGAAAGAAGAGACGTGAGAGATTGGATATATACAGTCTTATATAAAGTAAGGGAGTACAAAGAAAAAAGGAGAGGCAGGGAGAGAGACAGAGGGGGAGAGGAGAGAGAGAGAGGAGAGAGAGAGAGAGAGAGAGAGAGAGAGGAGAGAGAGAGAGGAGTGACATGAGAGAGAGGAGTGACATGAGAGAGAGGAGTGACATGAGAGATTGGATATACCGTATACAGTCTGCTATAAAGTAAGGGAAAAGAAAGAAGAGAGAGTCTGTGGACAAATAGGTGAAAAGAGAGAAAAATGGAGTGTGTGTGTGTGTGTGGGGGGGGGGGGGGCGAGGTGCGAGTGCCCTCATACTGATCATAGAGCGATGTCCTGCACATTATAAGATAGATGTCCACCAGAGTCTTGCACACATAATCTGGTCAAAATTAAAGTGCCACTTTCAGGACTTTTCATGTTAAATGTACTTTAGTTCACCAGTCATTAACATTAAAAATGCCCATACCTCAGCAAATCAAACCTATAGCCATTTACCTTATTAATGGCTGCTGCTGTACCCCTCCCCACCTCTCTCCTTATCCTGAGTATTATTGAAGGAAAGTAAACATTTCAGCTGTGATGACATACATTAGTCTTGGTGGGTAAGTGCATGATAAGGGGCTCTAGTTACAATCTCACATACACCGTGATCTGTAATGTGAGCATAATCCAGGTTACCCACATTGCCTGTTTTATATTATCTCAGATTAAATGTTTTTTTCAACAGTGCTCAGGACAATAACAGGCACGGGCAGGACCCTCGCCTTCAAACAGCCCGCTGGTCCCCAGCACCCAAACCAGGCTCCATGTGGCCCCTGGCAGAATGTTTGCAGCCCTCTCTGGCCCCCAGTGGCCCCGTTGACTTTCAGCAGCCCTCTTTGTCTTCTGGCAGCCATCTGTGGCCCCTGCAGTCTCTCCTGGATTCCCCCACACCACAACGTCTCCCTACGGTTCTAAGACCCCTCTGCCTCTCTTTCAGCTCCACTTTCCTCACTCTCCCAATCTTCTTACTCCATTTTTCTCTCCTATTCACTCTTTTTCCACACCCTTTCTCCTGTTTCTCATTCAACTCCCCATTCTCTCACTCCCATCTTCTATTTCCTTACTCATCCCTCTTCTCCTTACTCTCCCTCTTTTCTCCAACTCATGTTTCCTTCCCTCCTTTTCCCCACTCATCTCCTCCTTCTTTCTTTTTTGTTTCTCCCTTTATCTTCTCCTCACCTCTATTTTCCCTTAATTGCCCCTATTCTGCTCCTTTTATCTCCCTGCTCTCTCCTTTTTGTCCCTATATTTCTCTAATTTTCACCTCCACCTCTTCTCCCTCCTCTTCTCTCTATTCCTTTCACCCTTTTTTCTTCAAATTTTCTCACTCTCGTTCTCTTACTCTCTCTTTCTCTCGACTCTTTTCTCTCATCACTTCTCTCTCTCGCCCCTGCTCATTCTGACATCTCCCTCCTCTCTTCCTTTTCCTCACCCTCTCCCCATTCCTTCTGCTATACCTTTTCCCCTCTCTCCTTCTCCCCCTCCTGCTCTCCCCTTTTCCTTATGACTCTTCTCTCATTCTCATCCCACCTTCTCTCCCCCTCTCCATCACAGTTACAGTCTCTAAACACCCCTTCTATATTCCATTGCTCTCTTCCCCTATCTCCCCTTTTGTTCTCATTTTCTCCTCATTCCACTTGTCTTCACACCCTTCCTTATTCTCTCTTCCCCTTCTCTCTCTCTCTTTACTTTATTATTCCTGCCTCCATTTCTCTCTTCTTCCTTACTTCTTCACCCTCCTCTCCCTTTACGCTCTCCCCATCTCCATCCCTTTCTCTCTCTACCTCTCTCCTCTATCTCTCCCCCTCCCCTTGCGTGCTGAGAGGGTCCCTAATCTTGCACCAGGGCCCCCGATTCACTAGCCCCTCCAGGGATGACAGTGGTGTGGAGGGTACAGCAGCCATTAATGAGGTAAACTGTGCTTTGAATTATATTTTCTGGCTAAAGCTGTGATTGGCTGAGGTTTGCAGAGGTATTTATAATGTTAATAAACTAAAAATAGATTTAACATGAAAAGTGTTTACACTGGCCCTTTAAGTCTGTCAGAATAACAATTGCTTATTGCTGATTGTTTGACCCCAGTGATGATATCTGACCATAATGAGAAAGTGCACAGTGCCAGATTGTCAGGATACGCACACAGGGCACACAGGGTAGATCACACAAACAGATCATTTCATGTCAGTGTCGCTGCCCTTGGCTTCTAAGCACCGCACTGACACCACTCACAGGGTGGGGAGGCCTTAGATAACCACATGTCAGAGGTGGTTAGGGCTTTGAATGCTTAGACTGTTTCATCACCTCACCTGGGCGTGTGAGCATAAAGCGCAGGGCGTGTCCCATTACACCCTAATGCAGGCGCAGTTTCATCGGAATAAACATTTTACATGTCATGGAGTGAGAGGCACAAACAGGAGCCATACAGGCATCAAAACCAACAAGGGGGTCACTAAGACATTATAGCCCCTCGTGTCAAATATTCAAATATAAAGAACTAGAACCACAGGCAATTTGTAAAAAAAACAAACAAACATAAATAAAACCAATTTTGTTACATGAAGTTTTATACAGTCTTAGCAATCTCCATTGATGTCTTATAATAACTTCCCTCGATTTGTTATATCTCAACATCCAGGGCTCCTACCTGCCTGAAGGACAGATAAGCAAAGTCAATTGTCTGTGGTGTAAAAGTGCAAATAGCAATTCACTGAGTGGTAATGAGCCAATGTCAACAACCCTGATTCCCAACAAGGAACACAAACTGATAGAGAGAGGATTAATAACAATGGAAGTGCCCAGGACAATACAGAATCAGGTCCTATCCTCTTATGTTAGCGCAGCACAAGGCAGCAGCAGTGGCAGTGAGCATCTGCTAGATTGCGCTACCGATATTCTGGTGCAATATCATGGAGTCATGGCTCAGGTAAACTGTTAGGGTTAGGGATTGGGGTTAGGGTGAAGGTCGGGGTGAGGGTTAGTTCAAGGATTAGGCTAAAATTATAAGCTTAGAACTTCTCTCACATATCAGCAGCACTGCAAAATATCAGGCGGCACCGTCTAGCGGTTGGAGGCAGCACTGCAGTGGCGGACCTGTCCCGACACCATAACAGGATAGATCCCAGAATTGTAAAAGTTGTCACTAAATTTGAGGATTGTTATCAACTATTATAATTGGCAATCTGCGAGTTGTTGTCATGCTTGCAGGCCTCGCACAGCGGGGCCTGCAATTTGATGGCCTTGCATAGTGATGCCTGCAATTTGCGGGTCTGCAATGAGCGTCAAAGGTGCTCTTTGTGGGCCTGCAATGAGCACCAAAGGCACTCTTTGCGGGCCTGCAATGAGCACCAAAGGTTCATTGCGAGGCCCATAGGACTTAGGCTGCAATGAGCGCCAAAGGCACTCATTGCAGGGCTTACGATGAGCGCCACAGGCGCTCATGGCAAGGCACGCACGTAGGACTTTAAGACAAATTGAAGGCTCCCTGAAGATGGCGCTCATTCCAGCTCTCGCAATACTGCCTTTTCAGGGTCCATCTTAGGGTCCTCTGTCCAGTCAGAGATGTAATTTGCCCCATTACGCTCCACCAATGTAAAGATACCAATTGCCAGTAACACTACCTAAGGGCCTCATTTAATTGTGATTTGGCCAATTGAATAGGGCTCTAAATAAGCACACAACATATTTTTTTAAAGAAGTTTTTAGTTAGTGAACATCTTTCCAAAAGCAAGTTTTTCACTAACTAAAAACTTCTTTAAAAAAGATATGCTATGTGCTTATTTAGAGCCCTATTCAATTGGCCAGATCGCAATTGAATGAGTCAATGTCAGTAACACTGTTTACCTAAGCCAGTAACACTGTTTACCTAAGCCAGTAACACGTTTTACTTTAGCCAGTAACACTTTTTACCTAAGCCAGTAACACTTTTTACCTTAGCCAGTAACACTTTACCTAAGCCAGTAACACTTTTTACTTTAGCCTGTAACACTTTTTACCTTAGCCAGTAACACTTTACCTAAGCCAGTAACACTTTTTACTTTAGCCAGTAACACTTTTTACCTAAGCCAGTAACACTTTTTACCTAAGCTAGTAACATTTTTTACCTAAGCTAGTAACACTTTTTACCTAAGCCAGTAACACTTTTTACTTTAGCCAGTAACACTTTACCTAAGCCAGTAACACTTTTTACTTTAGCCAGTAACACTTTACCTAAGCCAGTAACACTTTTTACTTTAGCCAGTAACACTTTTTACCTAAGCCAGTAACACTTTTTACTTTAGCCAGTAACACTTTTTACCTAAGCCAGTAACACTTTTTACCTTAGCCAGTAACACTTTACCTAAGCCAGTAACACTTTTTACTTTAGCCAGTAACACTTTTTACCTAAGCCAGTAACACTTTTTACCTAAGCTAGTAACATTTTTTACCTAAGCTAGTAACACTTTTTACCTAAGCTAGTAACACTTTTTACTTTAGCCAGTAACACTTTACCTAAGCCAGTAACACTTTTTACTTTAGCCAGTAACACTTTACCTAAGCCAGTAACACTTTTTACCTAAGCCAGTAACACTTTTTACTTTAGCCAGTAACACTTTTTACCTAAGCCAGTAACATTTTTTCTAAGCCAGTAACACTTAGCCAAAGCTCTGTTTTTAGGAGATAGAAAAGAAAGTCCGCCGAAATTTTTTTTTTTTCAAACAGGATGAAAACAAGGCTGAAGCGAGTAACTATTAACCTAAGCCAGTAACACTTAAGCCAAGTCAGTAACTATTAACCTAAGCCAGTAACACTTAAGTCAAGCCAGTAACACTTAAGCCAAGCTAGTAACGCTTAAGCCAAGCCAGTAACGCTTAAGCCAAGCCAGTAACATTTAACGCAAGCCAGTAACATTTAACCCAAGCCACTAACTTGAGATGAGCGCTGAAGGTGCTCATGGCAAAGCAACAAAATTGTGGGTTGGACAACGCCTGCAATGACCGGCAAGGCCTGTAAAGTAGACTGGGGAAAGGCTTACAATGAGAGGGGAAAAGCTCACAATGAGTGCCAAAGGCGCTCATTGAGAGCCACGCGATGAGCCCCCAAGGCACTCAGCGTGGGGCTTGCGAAGAGCGCCGAAGATGCTCAGATTGTGTGGCAAACAGCATTGCCAGGCTTAACATTTTGTTTTTTATCATTTTTATTGGGCAAGTCGCTAGTATATTTTATATTATCAATACCTAGCTCTTTAAAACAGAATACAAATTTAAGAGCTATTGAAAGCTGCCGCATTTTGTTCGATTTCTTCAGCCATTAAAGTGTTTTCTGGAGATCCAGTTTTATATATAAATATATAAATAATAATAATAATAATAATAATTATTATTATTATTATTATTATTATTATTATTATTATCATTAATTCATCTCTTCTGTCCATTAGATCTCCCTAAATCTCAGCACAGCCTAATGTATGTTGCCAGCATGCTTGAATTCTTTTATTTGTCCCCAGTATTTCTGCTCATTTCATTTATTGTGTAAATATTTCCACAAACCACACCTGAATATTCCACCATCGACTTAAAGGCACATGAAATATTTTTGGATATCACTATGTTTATAATATCCTTGTGTATCTATTTACTTTTATGTACTTTATTTTATTAAGAAGTGCCAAAAAAAATGTTTTTTTGTGTGGCTATAATCATACAATTTGTACTTGCCCTCTGTAGCTCATGAATACATATGTTGTAAAGTGGAGTGTTTCAGATTAGCCTGTCAGTGGCCTCTCTCATAGCATGTTAGAGCATGCTGCCACTAATTGGTTACTAAGACATTGCACACCCTGTACTTAGAAGTACACTGTCTTCTTGCGCTGCAGAGGGGAGAAAAAAGTTAGGAACTATTTGTAAGATTCTAGGCAGTTAAAACAGAGCTTATAAGCACTTCTTAATTAAATAAAAAACATAAAAGTAAATAGATATGCAGGGATGATATATACCTAGTAACATCCATGAACCTGCCATGTCCCTTCAGAGCAGACCAATCAAAGAATTAAGATGTATTAATACTGTTCAGCTAAATATGTATCCAGTGACAGCTCAGCAGATGATCTACAGATAAATATTCATAAGAAAATGATTACATTTACATTAAATTACAATGGCAGAGTTTGGTTTAAAAAACCCCAAACAAAAACATAATTCCAACCCCCCCCAAAAAACAGGTTCTAAAAATATAAACGGAGAACAAGGAACAAGCAGTTTGTACAGAGAGAGAGAGAGCGAGAGAGAGAGAGAGAGCTTAATAGAACTGTACTGATGGGATACTTTATACTATAATTACATTAATTTGTACCCACAAAAATACTGCTCATTAATCCCCCACATGAAGGAGCTTACCAGCAGTAGATCCCACAACCAAGAAGCCAATCACAGCCCTCAGGAACTGCCCTGTCACTAAAATGAAGATTTACACATCAACCCTTACTAAACACATTACCCACCTCAATACAATACACACCAACTAGTGAAGTATTTCCTCTGTGTGGGGTTTACTAAGGATTTGTAGCTAAAGGATCTCACAAGGGGAATCTAATGAGGATCTTCACATATGTACCCCAATCTGACAGCTAATCCCACCTAGCTCTATATGATCAAATTTTCCCTTAGAATCTATACATTTCTGTGTGCTCCGGAAGTTGATATTTTGTATCATTGAAACAAGTTAAAACAAAAGAATCAAATAACTAAAATTTTGTTTGCAAGATTCACCCAACCTGCAAAGGCATCCAGTTGTTTTCTATTGTTTTCCTCTCTCTGCATAGAGCTTGAAGACAGAAGAGCTTGACAATTGATGAAGCAGACACATTGTAGCTGTTTCTTGATTATTTCACTACTATTAAACATCACAACTACAGGATCTATCCCATTTCAAATTCTCCACCAGCGACAGCATAAGTTGCGGCAAGTGCCGATATTTTGCCGTGCTGCCAATATTTGAGACACGTTGCAACCTTAAAAGGTTACACTAACCCGTAAACTAACCCTAACAGTCTACCTAACCCTAACTCTATGGTATCGGCATTGAAAATCAACATCCATCTAGCGGTTGGTTTCCACCACTGCTGCTGCCACTGCTGGTGAATTTATGGTGAATTTAAAAAGGGATAGGACCCAACTACACTTATAGATCATCATTCTCTTTTGAACACCTGACATTACAGAGAAACAGCTTTGCTGGGAATATCCAGTAGCTGTGGCAGAGCATTATCCAAATATAATTTATATATACCTTTAGATTGTAAGGTTGCGAGTTTTCAATGTTGTGTCTGTGCTTTGGAAACAAGCCCTATGTACATTTCACTTTAGGCTCAAAAACAGGGCCCTCCATTCTTGGCATTTTGTTTTTGCCTTATACAGTGCCTTGAAAAAGTCTTCACCCCCTTGACTTTTTATCTATTCTCTTACATTACAGCCTTAAGTTCAATGCTTTGTTAATCTGAATTGTATGTGATGGATCAGAACACAATAGTCTAAGTTGGTGAAGTGAAATTAGAAAAATATATACATAAAACTATTTTTTAGAGATAGAAAAGAGAAAATTGGCATGTGCGAATGTATTCACCCCCATAAAAAGCTCTGGTGCAACCAATTACCTTCAGAAGCCACAATTAGTGAAATGATGTCCACCTGTGTGCAATCTAAGTGTCACATGATCTGTCAACACATTTAAACACCTTTTTTGAAAGGCCCCAGAGGCTGCAACACCTAAGCAAGAGGCACCACTAACCAAACACTGCCATGAAGACCAAGGAACTCTCCAAACAAGTAAGGGACAATGTTATTGAGAAGTCAGGGTTAGGTTATAAAAACATATCCAAATATTTGATGATCCCCAGGAGCACCATCAAATCTATCATAACCAAATGGAAAGAACATGGCACAACAGCAAACCTGCCAAGAGACGGCCGCCCACCAAAACTCACGGACCAGGCAAGGAGGGCATTAATCAGAGAGGCAGCACAGAGACCTAAGGTAACCCTGGAGGAGCTGCAGAGTTCCACAGCAGAGACTGGAGTATCTGTACATAGGACGACAATAAGACGTACGCTCCATAGAGTTGGGCTTTATGGCAGAGTGGCCAGAAGAAAGCCATTACTTTCAGCAAAAAACAAAATGGCACATTTTGAGTTTGCGAAAAGGCATGTGGGAGACTCCCAAAATGTATGGAGGAAGGTGCTCTGGTCTGATGAGACTAAAATTAAAATTTTCGGACATCAAAGAAAACGCTATGTCTGGCGCAAACCGAACACATCACATCACCCAAAGAACACCATCCCCACAGTGAAACATGGTGGTGGCAGGATCATGCTTTGGGGATTTTTTTCAGCAGCCGGGACTGGGAAACTGGTCTGAGTTGAGGGAAAGATGGATGGTGCTAAATACAGGGAAATTCATGAGCAAAACCTGTACCACTCTGTGCGTGATTTGAGGTTAGGACAGAGGTTCACCTTCCAGCAGGACAATGACCCCAAACACATTGCTAAAGCTCACACTTGAGTGGTTTAAGGGGAAATGTGTAAATGTGTTGGAATGGCCTAGTCAAAGCCCAGACCTCAATCCAATAGAAAATCTGTGGTCAGACTTAAAGATTGCTGTTCACAAGCGCAAACCATCCAACCTGAAGGAGCTGGAGCAGGTTTGCAAGGAGGAATGGGCAAAAATCCCAGTGGTAAGATGTGGCAAGCTCATAGAGACTTATCCAAAGTGACTTGGAGCTGTGATTGCTGCAAAAGGTGGCTCTACAAAGTATTGACTTTAGGGGGGTGAATAGTTATGCACATTGATTGTTTCTGTTATTTTGTCCTATTTGTTGTCTGCTTCACAATAAAAAAAAAAAAACTCTTCAAAGTTGTGGGCATGTTCTGAAAATTAAATGATGCAAATCCTAAAAATGCCAAGGGGGGTGAATACTTTTACAAGTCACTGCACTTAACCCCTGTACAGCACTATGGAATATGTTGGAGCTTTACAAATAAAATATAATAATAATAATATGTATATCAAATGTCCTTCACATTGAGAGCTTTGTGTTGATTTTGTGCCAGTCATTGGGGGATCATGGGAAATCCCAGCTGTGACTTGACACTGACCACACAGGGGAGGAGCCAACTTGTATTCAGTGCTTCTAAGTTGGACCGAAACATGGCAAATTTTAAATATTTTTATATGCATTATAAATAGTTTGAAATGCTGATGATGAAAGGATATATAAAATGTAGATTCCCTTTAACCATTTGTTCTGAGTTCCTTTAAATAACACTGTGATGTCTTAGGACAGAGTGTGCTGGTGGATCTATTTCATTGGATTAAATGATATCATAGCTATTAAAATAATCTGAACTACTTAACCCCGCAACACGTAGCATCCAACAAAAGCCGTGCATGGGTGCAAAGCACTTAATTGCAGTGAAAGCTGGGTGTTCCTATGATATTACTAGGGATGGACCATATTCCTCCTATACTGTGAATCATTGATACATTTCCCCTACCTGATACCCATGGCAGCCTCTGACAGAAACTTGCATAATAAAAAATGACAAGCTCTTTACTGTGGATTTAATAGCTCCTGAGAGTTACACCTGGGTGGAGAGAGTCCCATTATCAGCCACCTACAGCTTCTTCCAAACCTGTTCAGCAGACTCTGTACAAGAGAGAAGAGCAGGGACTGCCTGGAACAGGTTTGACTTTACCTGCTGACGTTTGGCTCTGCCTTGAGATGATTGTTATACACCCTGAATTGAGAAGGAGGCCTGAAAAACTGGTAATGTCAGGCCAGGGTTACATTCCTGACTGATTGTTTAGGTATGGCAGGTAGGAGACGCTGGTATATATAAGGAGTGCCCTTGTTGTAAGGATCACAGTGAAGAGGAGCTTGGAGCAGTGAGGAGCAGCCTTTACACCTAGAAGTAGGGTGAGTGATTACTGGACAGACAATGCCCTTGACTTGTATCTGTGTGATCACGCCTCCCCTTTAAATGGGAGGCATGACATGAGCTTGCTACAGGGAGGCATAGCAACTGCCTGCTACAGGAACTGAAGCTTCCTACCAGCTTCATCTCAGCCCTGTACCATGTATAATCCATGTTCATGTTTCCTTAAAGGAAAGGTTTGTTCACACTACTTTATTTCTGATTCCCCCCATCTTAGGTTACTGATACCAATTCTGCTGTTCTCAAGAGTATGGGTATTGAGTAACAGCTGATTCTTAGCCCTAATTGGCACCTGCTATTATACATTGAATTTGCGTTTTGTTTCTATTTGCATGATTGTGTTAGGACCCTTTAATATCACTACCTTTTAATGTTACTGCTTGGGCCAAATGCACTAAAGGGTGGAGTACTGGAGAACTCTCAATTGTTACATTACCCCATGAAATTTATGTATGAAGATGTGAACTCTACAACCCGTCAGCACATGGTTTATCAGCTTCAGTCCTCAGTGACCACCAACAGGCCAGGTTTTTTATGTGGAAGCCCAGATGATCAAGAACGACTGGGTCACTGTTTAGCTCAAGTGTGCCTAAAATATGGCCTGTTGCTGGTCCCTGAGGGCTAGAGTTGAGCTACGCTGCTTTAACACATACGACTTCTGATGCCATAGCAGTAGATTTGGGCCTGATATACTAAATGGTTTGTTGTTGGAGCATTGTTTTTTAGTGAACTCTTTTCCAGTTCTTTATTCTCATCTATTGCTGCCAATAAATATTTTCCAACCTTCAGTAAATAATAACTGGACTTGCTGAAATCTGCCCCCCCTCACGGTGTAACATTGTTACTGGTCCTTGTCCAAATACTCAGCCGTTAGAGGATGCCAAGGAAAATAGAACAGACGGTTTCTTTACACCTCAGATTTACCTAAATTGCAGCAAAAAAAACCTTAATGTGGGACCCAGCCCCAATAATTTATAGGAGTGGGTGCAGCTCAGACCCCCCTCCCCCACTCAAGTCTTTGAAGATGTTTTGAAGTGTAATTAACTCAATGTTTTTCTAACATGATCGGCTTGTTTGCCCCTAGATATGACTGTCATCTGAATGCTGCTGATCCAGCTCGCCGAGGGAGGGGCCTGGCACCACCCTGGCTCCTGGCACCACCCTGGCTCTTGCACACCTTTCAGTCTCCCTGGCGCAGTGGTTCTTAACAGTTCAACAGTTCTCTATCGAAATTGTGAAATGTTTAGGACCACTTGATCAGGGGAAGACATTATCTTCAGAAGTGACTTGGAAGACATCTACAGTCGAGTGGCCTGGAGTTTGGGGCCCCTGTTGTGCCATGTGGGCTTGTCTTAGACCTTAAGAGTTTGGTTTTGGGTGGACATGTAGCACAATTAAATTGGAATTTGTAGGGTTAAAATATACTATGTGCGTTATATGTATTTCCAAACTGCTGGGATAATATTCACTAAAGTGTGCCAAGAATTAGTATTAGGATCCATTTACAGACCATTTCTATTGGTAGGATGCAGCATTAAAGTTAGAGTTAATACATTTGCCTTTTATTTTCTATGTTATTCCATGGAGCATATGTATCCAATGAGGTAAAACTTTAATAAAAAGAAACACATAAAAAGTGGAGTTATCCATTTAAAGTTTTGTCAAACAGCCTTTAGGCTTTACTTTAATCAAATATCTGTCTTATTCTATGATTAGACAATTTTAAATTCTCAGTAACAAATGACCTCTATTGATGCACAGAGTATTAGAGAGAATAAATGTATTTTACACCCACTTTCCCAATGGCCATCGGTAGCATTATTGTAAATATATTATTTATAAGCAATATTAATGTTATTCTGTATGTATCAAAACATTAGCTTTTATATAATGAATCGGGATATCCGGGAAAAATGTTCTAATAATGTATCTGCCCAATGCAGTCTCACTTTTCTGAAATAATTATTATTTTTTTATTTTTTTACAATAATCTATTTATAAGGATATGACTTTTAAATATGGATTTTTTAACATTGCGAATTGTTTTTATTATGTTGTGCTGTTATTTAATAAATACATTTCAGTCTGGATACATTGTTGTTATAATTTGAGTCATATGTTCTGTTCTTCAACGTGATTTATTTACAGTTTTAGAACATTTTATCTACTTGATATTTATTAGAATCTAAACCTGTCTGAATGTGACAACTCTCAATACTTCCCTCTTTAAAGCACCACTGTAGTGATGCATGTAAATTATACTCTAAAAGAACTAAAAATAGGTAAAAAAAAAAATTCATCATAACTGCATATAAAATGTATATATTTTTAGTTTTTACTGATCATCTTCCAGAGGTGGGAGGAGACAGTGGAAGCTTCTATTGGATCAGGGGGAATGCGGCAGCTAAAACTGCCATTAATAGGGTTAATGAAATGCTGATTGATTTGCAAGGAGATACCTTCCAGAGAACATCACAGACAGAATCCGATCAGAAAAGGCCATTGAACCCTATAGCTATAACTAATTGTATCTAATAGTTTATAAATAATGACGAGCTAAAAGTGTTGAGTTTTTACTTCCTAAAACATTTAGTTTATTATTTAGTTATTCATAAGAACATTTATAAAAAGACTGAGCACAGTGGCCCTTTAATACTATATTCTGCTGCTTAATTTATTATGTTATTCCCCATATTCACTAAGCATCACAGGCTGCAATGTCTATTTCTTATGTTATATTGTAGTTGCTGCCCTTCACAGGTATTGTGATAGCTAAATGCACCCACCCCATTATATTATACTGTATATTTTACTGAGACCGGTATGATTTGGCTCCTCTGTCACTGTTATCAGCCTGTAACTGAGGGAGAGAAGAGCTGAGATAAAGGGCCTTATGCTCTAATATCATCAGAGGCTGATATTTATTCCCTTTTCTACAGAAAAAAAGTGATTTTTTTAATGACATTCATAGAATAAGGTCACATTAAAGGGCCAGAACAATAATTGGATGTGTTTAGCAGGAAAAGCCCCATTATGAGCTAGTATCTTTAACCATATGGGTTTGTTTAGTGGCACTGTAGTAAACAAGGACTACATTTCCCACAATCCTGTGTGTTAACTGTGTAACAAAATTAACATCCAGATCAGTAATGAGCCACTCTGTCCTACAAGGCCCGCCAACAGGCAAGGATTTCCAGATGTCTCTGCAGGTTATCTCTGATTTAGTGAGTTAGTTTGATTTATTTGGATTCACCACCTGAAATCCTGGACTGTTGTTGACAGAAAATAATTCTTATAACAGAGAAATACAATGTTCAACATGTTTGGGTCTTTTTGCAACTGTAATTTACTTCTAAAAAGTAAAGTTTGTTTCTTCTCTGTGTGCTCTGATAATTGTACAGATGAGAGGGTGAGTAGTCAGAATCTAATATAAACAGTGGAAGGAGCAAACTTGGGAGCTTGAGAGTAGTTCTAGTGCATTTATAGTATAAGTGAGGGGGTTTAAATAAAAGGAGAGAGTTAAAAAAAATAGGTTAAATTGTAGTGCAGAAAAGGGAAGAAAGTAGCAGAAGCAAGGTTAAAGGGGAAAACCAGAAGGATTTTTTTATTCAGGTGCAGAAAAACAAGCTTTATACAAATATATTGATTTGTTTTCTCACTGTATTTTGTAAATAGTAATTATGGAAGCTCAAATTGGAGAACTGGAGAGGAGAATTGCAGCACTTAGTGATATTCCAGTGGAAAGGGGGTTGGTGCTCACTAGCTGGGCCTAGCATGAAGGGTGGAGATGTGGCTAGTGAGGATGTCCAAGAAGGTAGCTGGGTTACAGTTACAAGTAGAAGTAGGGGAAAGGAGGAGGAGACAGGCCAGTTCTGAGTTGGCACAAACCAACAGATTTGGCAGATTTAGTGAAACTGTTGGGGATGTCCATTCAGGAATGGCAATGCCAGATAGAGCTGTTCCCTTTTAAGAGCCAGGAGAACAGCTCTACTGGAGGAGTGGGAGGGCAGAATAGGCAGAGCAACAGACAGGTTTCGGTGGTAGGGGACTCTATTATTAGGAAGGCATAAATAAGAGAATTGGGCAACTAAATGGTATGAATAAATGTAAGGTTATGCATCTGGGAAGGAAAAAAAGCCATGCAATTTAATGGAGCAAATCTAGGGGTATCAGATATTGAAAGGGATTTGGGAGTACTTGTGGACAACCACCTCGGTAACTGTGCTCAATGCCAAGCAGCAACTGCAAAGGAAAGTAAAATATTCGCATGTATTAAGAAGGGTATAGATGCTAGGGAAGCAAATATAATTCTGCCACTATACAAATCCCTAATACGCCCTCATTTGGAATATGGAGTACAATTTTGAGCACCACTTCATAAAAAGGACATTTTAGAGCTGGAAAAAGCAGAAGGGCAACAAAACTAATAAGGGGAATGAAGGGGCTAAGTTATGAAGAAAGACAAATTACACTTATTTTCTCTAGAAGAAAAGGCTTCTAAGAGGAGATATGATTACCAGTGGCGGCTGGTGACTTTCCAAGTTGGTGGGGCGGAAGGCAGAGACCTGGCCACTTCCCTTAAATTGACTCCGCCCAAAAGAAGAAACTCCTCCACTTCACAACATGTTACCTCTGTAGGCCATGCCCACTGACACATACTTCACCCACTTACTTGATTTTTTTTCCCTTGTCACTTTATATATGTATTATCTTGATGAGGGCGAGGTGGTGCTGGTTCTGCTTACTATTCTTATGATGGGAAGAGCTTGCATTTTCTTGATGGCATGCAATAATTATATAAAATACATATAAAACATGTTAGATCAGGACGTATAGCCATGGCAGCTCATAGAAATAGACAAAAGTATCCCATAGAGAGAGAGACAGGGATCGAGAGAGAGGAATGGAGAAAGAGAGGGAGATAGCAAGCAGTAAAGAACAATTCAGCATAGAAGACAGGATTTCCAAGAGAAGACCCTGATGGTGGAAAAAATGTAAGGCATTTGAATAAGGGGACGACAGAGGAGGAGATTGATAGATGTGGTTATCTAGGCAATGAACATGAACTTGAGGAATCTCAGAGGATAGTGGCAAACAGATGTGCCTGATGTGCTGTGGTCCATAAGGTCACAGAGAGATGGACATGACTGAACAAAAACAAAACTAATGGGGAAAACAATACTATATTTGAATATATGTTTACAATACTACATGGGATACATGCTCCTACAGGTAGACTTATTAAAGTTAGACCTAAAAAGCAGACATCAAGTTGTTTTACTTGACAATACAAGAACTAAAACTAAAGTAAAAAACACCCAACCTCTTGTACCATACTCCATCGTCTTAAACTGGCTACAATCCCTGTGTATCATTTTAATTAAATAAAATCAGATGTTACCTGTTCTACTAAACTGTACTTAAACTGTTTATTGTAAGCTCCACAAGTACATATATAATGAATATTCTATATTATATATGTGTTTACATATATACAGTATATAAATTGGTAAAGTTTTAATAGGGAAATTAGTGAAATCAAGTAAAATCCAGGAAAAAAACGCTGATAATATATTAAAAAGAGAAAGTGTGTAATTCCTAAAATTATTTTCAATAAATGTCAAAAAGTGTCACTGTCCCACAATATTCTGGGATATAAATGGTGACAAATTTGACTTGACCGATAAATATAATAAATTGAAGAGGTTAGACCTATTATTTATATGGTAGTAGTATCAGTACTATCTTTGATACATTTTATGCATTCCTCATATGCCAAATATTTGCTAATCATAGGTATGCAATAGATCAATTTTATTATAGTATATAGGAATGTACCACACATAATATCTAAAACATGGGAACCTGGAAAACATTTGTAGGGGCACAACTGGCTGCTTTCTAAGAGCCTGTAAGGAGGTCCTTCATAAGGATGCAGATGCCTTATTCTTTGTTAATATAGAATACAAGCTGTATTCTAGGAGGCTGGAAGGAGGTCCTTCATGGGGATGCAGATGCCTTATTCTATGTAAATATATAATACAAGCTGTACTCTAAGAGGCTGGAAGGAGGTCCTTCATAGGGATACGGATGCCTTATTCTTTGTAAATATAGAATACAAGCTGTACTCTAGGAGCCTGGAAGGAGGTCCTTCATAGGGATGCGGATGCCTTATTCTTCGTAAATATAGAATACAAGCTGTATTCTAGGAGACTGGAAGGAGGTCCTTCATAGGGATGCAGGTGCCTTATTCTATGTACATATAGAATACAAGATATACTCTAGGAGCCTGGAAGGAGGTCCTTCATAGGTATGCAGATGCATTATTCTGAGTAAATATAGAATACAAGCTGTATTCTAGGAGACTGGAAGGAGGTCCTTCATAGGGATGCGGATGCCTTATTCTTTGTAAAAACAGAATACAAGCTGTACTCTAGGAGGCTGGAAGGAGGTCCTTCATAGGGATGCAGATGCCTTATTCCGTGTAAATATAGAATACAAGCTGTACTCTAGGAGCCTGGAATGAGGTCCTTCATAGGGATGCAGATGCCTTATTCTATGTAAATATAGAATACAAGCTGTACTCTGGGAGGTTGGAAGGAGGACCTTCATAGGGCTGCAGATGCCTTATTCTATGTCCATATAGAATACAAGATATACTCTAGGAGCCTGGAAGGAGGTCCTTCATAGGTATGCAGATGCATTATTCTGAGTAAATATAGAATACAAGCTGTACTCTAGGAGCCTGAAAGGAGGTCCATCATAGGGATGCTGGTCCCTTATTCTTTGTAAATATAGAATACAAGCTGTACTCTAGGAGCCTGGAAGGAGGTCCATCATAGGGATGCAGATCCCTTATTCTTTGTAAATATAGAATACAAGCTGTACTCTAGGAGGCTGGAAGGAGGTCCATCATAGGGATGCAGATGCCTTATTCTCTGTAAATATAGAATACAAGCTGTATTCTTGAAGCCTGGAAGGAGGTCCTTCATAGGGATGCAGATGCCTTATTCTATGTAAATATGGAATACAAGCTGTATTCTAGGAGCTTGGAAGGAGGTCCATCATATGAATGCAGATGCCCTATTTAAACATAGAATACAAGCTTTATTCTAGGAGCCTTCCCTCCAGCTTATTTGATATATACAGGGTAGTCAGCAATATACAGAGTACTGAGATGGGTGAGGCTCTGCATCCAGCACACTGAGCCAGGAGTTGTTGTTTTTCCAATAAACTTGATTCAGAAAGAGGAGAGAGCAAGAGAGATTATACAGGGAATAATAAAGTGTGTGTGTGGGGGGGATTTGTCCTTCAGCACACAGACTGCTTCAATAAATTACAATTGGTAAAAAATTGTATATAAACTATATACTCACAAATGTTTTTTTGCACTAATTAGAAACCATATATTTCAGTATGAAATTAAAAGCAAACTGCCATGACAAAACTACTAGTCTTCATTATGAAGCTGCCTATATCTATCTATCTATCTATCTATCTATCTATCTATCTATCTATCTATCTATCTAGCTAGCTAGCTAGCTAGCTAGCTAGATGCATGGTGCCTGGGGGAAGAGACAGGCAATATGAGAGAGAGAGTACACGTCACACAGAGAGAATAAGAGAGTCACAGAGAACCAGAAACACAGAGCGAGAGAATAACAGACAGACTGAGACTACTCATCCATTCCTGAACAGCTCTATCAGCATGACAGCTCTCACTGAACTATATCTCCCAGTATGCACTGCATACTGCAATTTAGCAGTCCTAATTGTCTGGGGCTGTGTCAGTAATTAGCTGGGGTTTGCCCCAATGGGTCTCCACAGCTTCAGATACTCACAGTCATTCTGATTGGGTGATCCCTGAAAGGTCCCACAGCTTCAGTTCCCTCACAGTCATTCTGATTGGGTGATGCTGTGTGTGACAGACAGGGTCATTGCTTCAAATCGTGCACAGGCAGTATTGTGTCCTGATCTGTAGTACAAAGCAAGTCACTAGCAGGGGGAGAGGTGATAAGGGGATAAGTCAGTGGGTTTAACTGCTTGCCAAAGGATTCATCATTTAAAGTGACAACAGCAGATATAAAAAAATAAAAGATTGAACGTGATATAATTATTTTTTTTATTTATATTATTTAAATTAAACAAGTTAGTGATGGGGGATTAAGTCAGTGCATTCATCCTGGGAGGGCGGTTTCCCATTTGCCCCTATGCATCAGTCGCCCCTGCTGATTACCCTATCTAAATACATCCATGGTCAGTATAAAGATTTGTTAAGCTTTTTGTGCCAAGAGGTATTCAACTGACAAGAGAACATCCTTTGAGGTTACAAGTAAAAACATTTCACCTTAAAGAAAGAAAAGGGTTCTTCACAGTAAGGGTCGTTAATCTGTGGAATTCTTTACCAAAGAAGGAGGTGACAGTGGAATCAATAGATAACTTTAAAAAGGGATTGGATATATTTTTAAATAAAAAGGGACATTCTAGGGTTTCCTGGATAATTAGAGACCGAGTATTGATCCAGGGAGGAATCTGATCGCCAGTATCTGGGGTAAGGAAGGAATTTTATTTCCCCCTTTTAAGACAATTGGCAAAGTTTCACTGTTTTTTTCTGTTTGTCTTCCTCTGGATAAATTAGCTATTAATTAGCAACTAATCAGCATATTACAAAGGTCAGAATAGATCTAAAAAGGTTTAACTTGATGGACTAGAAGTCTCTTTTCAACCTCAATTACTATGTATCTATGCAACTATGTGACTGAGAATCGACCCATTAATAACCTCTATAATACTCTGGTATTTCAGTACATGGGAAAGAAAAGTTGCCTTTAAAAAAAGTGAAATCTAGAATTCATTCTCTGTCCTGTGGATTGTTTTATCTCTTACACCCGGGGCATATTTTTCAAATAAGTGACATTCCTGAGAAGTATGTAACACCCTTTAAGGGCAATTTCCACTTAAACTTACATTTCTGATATATTTACATTTAACAAATACAAATATTTTTACATTTTTTTAAATAAATGTATGATTATGAAATGTGTCCAATGCAAAAATATTTTTGTGTGTGACATACACATCAGAAAATATATTTATTGGCAGTATTTACATATCTATGTATAATGGTTAGTTTGGCACCAAGCTGATGGACACAGATCACATAACTCTTACACGCCCCCTCCAATCATTTAAAGCACTAGACAAGACAACATATTTTTATAAAGTTAAAGAGTTCAAACAAGTATTAGTTACATTAAACATAATGAAAGCTACTTTAGCCAATTATATTGTTATTATTACAATATTCTTAATTTCGCATTTAGAGGATTAGTTTATTGGTCTCTCTGCCTCTTATAGCACTCTGTGAGCGAGTTGTGAATCTCCAAATTGCAGTTCCTAGTGCATGCACCATTTAGTTTATCTGCCCCATGTTATCTTTCCTGTTTTCTGGAAAAATATAATTTACTGAAATCCTTCATATTACCTGGAATAATTACACTCTATGTTGTAATTGTAATGTTTATTTTGCAAATGCTCTGAGCTTGGTGCAGGTTGCAACTTGTTTAGCTGAGGTGAGTGTATTGTGTCTTAAAGCTTTAACTTTGTACTCAGTAAGACACCAGGCTCGGCATATATGGTCTGGTCTGAATACTCAGGTCTCTCTATACACTTAGTAAGACATAAGGCTCGGCATATACGGTCTGGTCTGAATACTCAGGTCTCTCTATACACTCAGTAAGACACGAGGCTCAACATATATGGTCCCGTCTGAATACTCAGGTCTCTCTATACACTCAGTAAGACACAAAGCTCGGCATATATGGTCTGGTCTGAATACTCAGGTCTCTATACACTCAGTAAGACACGAGGCTCGGCAAATATGGTCCGGTCTGAATACTCAGGTCTTTCTATACACTCAGTAAGACACGAGGCTCTGCATATATGGTCTGGTCTGAATACTTAGGTTTCACTATACACTCACTAAGACACAAGGCTCGGCATATATGGTCTGGTCTGAATACTTAGGTATCTCTATACACTCGCTAAGGCACAAGGTTCGGGATATATGGTCTGGTTTGAATACTCAGGTCTCTCTATACACTCAGTAAGACATGAAGCTCAGCATATATGGTCTGGTCTGAATATTTAGGTCTCTCTATACACTCAGTAAGACACGAGGCTCGGCATATATGGTCTGGTCTGAATACTCAGGTCTCTCTATACACTCAGTAAGACACGAAGCTCGGCATATATGGTCTGGTCTGAATACTCAGGTCTCTATACACTCAGTAAGACACGAGGCTTGGCAAATATGGTCTGGTCTGAAAACTCAGGTCTTTCTATACACTCAGTAAGACACCAGGCTCGGCATATATGGTCTGGTCTAAATACTTAGGTTTCTCTATACACTCACTAAGACACGAGGCTCGGCATATATGGTCTGGTCTGAATACTTAGGTATCTCTATACACTCACTAAGGCACGAGGCTCGGGATATATGGTCTGGTCTGAATACTCAGGTCTCTCTATAAACTCAGTAAGACACAAGGCTCTGCATATATGGTCTGGTCTGAATACACAGGTCTCTCTATAGAAGAAACCCTGTGAGACCAATGGGCACATTGACAGGTACCCAGGTGCGCACAGAAGTTGGAGCGCTATTTTCAGCCGCACTCCCGTCGGTTTGCGCATGTGTCAGCGTGCATGCGCCTGAGCGCATTTGGTGTGCACTCAATAAATGGGGTGCCGCAGACTGGCTAGGCCACTCCAGGACCTTAATGTGCTTCTTCTTGAGCCAATTTCCAGTGCTCTGGATCAGGGAAGGAGGTTCTCAACCAAGATTTGATGGTACGTGGCCCCATTCATCGTCCCTTTGATGCGGTGCAGTTGTCCTAACCACTTAGCAGAAAAACAGCCCCAAAGCCTAATGTTTCCACCTCCATGTTAGACGGTGGGGAAAGTGTTCTTGAGGTTATAGGCAGCATTCCTCCTCCAAACACGGCAAGTTGATTTGATGCCAAAGAGCTTGATTTTGGTCTCATCTGACCACAACACTTTCAACCAGTTCTCCTCTGAATCATTCAGATGTTCATTGACAAACTTCAGACGGGCCTGTGCATGTGCTTTCTTGAGCAGGGGGGCCTTGCGGGCGCTGCAGG
Organism: Discoglossus pictus; assembly: GCA_027410445.1. Taxonomy (NCBI): domain Eukaryota; kingdom Metazoa; phylum Chordata; class Amphibia; order Anura; family Alytidae; genus Discoglossus; species Discoglossus pictus. Next base: position 160,210,964 of record CM050168.1, on the reverse strand, counting down.
ATTTCAGTCCTTCACAGTGTATTGTGTTACCAATTGTTTTCTTGTTGACTATGGTCCCAGCTGCCTTGAGATCATTAACAAGATCCTCCTGTTTAGTTTTGTGCTGATTCCTCACCAATCTCATGATCATTGGAACTCCATGAGGTGAGATCTTGCATGGAGCATCAGACCCAGGGAGACTGGCAGTTCTTTTGTGTTTCTTCCATTTGTGAATAATCGCACCAACTGTTGTCACCTTCTCACCAAGCTGCTTGGCGATGGTCTTGTAGCCAATTCTAGCCTTGTGTTGGTCTACAATCTTGTCCCTGACATCCTTGGACCGCTTTTTGGTCTTGGCCATGGTGGAGAGTTTGGAATCTGATTGATTGCTTTTGTGGACAGGTGTCTTTTATACAGGTAACGAGATGAGATTAGGAGCACGCCCTTAAGCTCCTAATCTCAGCTCGTTACCTGTATAAAAGACACCCGGGAGCCAGAAATTTTGATGATTGATTGGGGATGAAATACTTATTTCGCACACTGACCTGCAAATCAATTTTTAACTTTTTTGGCATGCGTTTTTCTTGTTTGTTTTTTTTGTTTGTTATTCTGTTTCTCACTTAAAATACACCTACCATTAAAATTATAGACTGATCACTTCTTTGTCAGTGGACAAACGTTCAAAATCATCAGGGGATCAAATACTTTTCCCCCCCACTGTACTTTCCCTCCAAAGGGATTTGCATAAATTAAAACCTAAACTTAATGAAACAAATCTAGGTGTATCTGATATTGAAAGGGATTTGTGAGTGCTTGTGGACAACCACCTAGGTAACAGTGCTCAAAGCCAAGCAGCAGCTGCAAAGGCAAATAAACTGTTAGCATGTATTAGGAAGGGTATAGAAGCCAGGGAAGCAAATATAATTCTGCCACTATACAAATCTCTAGTACAGACTCATTTGGAAAATGGAGTAGACTAACCAAATTAAACTTATTTTCTATAGAAAAAGGCATCTAAGAGGGGATATGATTACCTTATATAAATACATCCAGGGTCAGTATAAAGATTTGTCAAGGGAGCTTTTTGTGCCAAGAGGTTTTCAATTGACACAAGGACATAATTGAGGTTAGAAGTAAAAAGATTCCACCTTAAAGAAAGAAAAGGGTTCTTCACAGTAAGGGTGGATAATCTGTGGAATTCTCTACCAAAGGAGGTGGTGACAGGGGATTCAATAGATAACTTTAAAAAGGGATTGGATATTTTTTTTAAATAAAAAGGGTAATCAGGGATATCCAGGATAATTAGAGAGAGAGTATTGATCCAGGGAGAAATCTGATCGCCAGTATCTGGGTTCAGGAAGGAATTAATTATTTTCCCTTTTGAGACAAATGGCACAGTTTCACTTGAGTTTTTTTTTTGCCTTCCTCTGGATAAATTAACAACTAATCCGCATATTGCAGATCAGAGGAGATCTTAAAAGGTTGAACTTGATGGACAAAAAGTATTTTTTCAACCTCAATTACTATGTAACTATGTAATACTAGTGACTTGCCCGTCAAAAAATGACGGCAATAAGATTGTAAGGCAGGTAATGGTGTTTGGTTGAGACGCTAATTTTGTTGGTGTTCTGAGATCCTTCGTCGCTCATTGCGAGGCTGTTGGTTGTTGTGTGCTATGAGCATCTTGGGGGTCGTTTTTTGTAGGCTAATGAAATAATTAATAAATGAATATATGAATATACTTTACCTATTTGGAAGTAATATATGCAGGTTGCATTGTGCTGAAGAGCTGACAATCTGTTTTGATGTTGCTGCAGCATCCAATGTGTGTTTTCAGTGCTGTGGAGCTGATGTGTAAGTGTCAGCAATGTGTGCAGTGTGTAGTGTAAATAGTGTGCGTGCACGAGGAAAATCTGTTAGGGTAGCTGTGTACTTCCGCATTGTGTAAGCTAGTGTCGTAAAATGGCTGCTAATGTGTGTGGTACGCGGAGGTGGATGATTTTGCGTCCTTGTTCTTGGACCTCATACAGCTTTTTCAGAAAATCGTATGTGTTTGGTGGTGTTTTGCGTGTTTAGGGTTGTGTAGCCTCGTTTTCATTTTTTTCTGCTGCATTTTTTTCTCTCGCTTAGGGGATTTTCGGGTGTCTAAACTCTTGAATTTGTACTTAAATTGAGGTGTAACTTCACTTGCAGAGGTCCTGGGTGCCCCCTCTTGCTGTGGGTAAGCTTTTTTTGTGTTTGTTGTGTGTATTTATTGTGTTTTTAATGTTTTCATGGGTCGTATTTTTCGAGCGGCTCGTATTTGTGGATTCTAAGGCTGTAAATTTTGGTGCTCCTTGCCAACAACTGCGGCCCTAGCTTTGTTGGCTCATTGCAGGCTGCATTTTTGGAGGTGGAGGCTCTACGGCGCCTCACACGCGGTTACAAACACCCACACAAGTGGCACTTTACCAAAAGAGATGTAACACGCAATCACTATATATGGACTTACACAAAAAAATACGAGCCGCGGGACTTAGAACGGAAAATTTACGGACTTAGCCTAAAAAAATAAGAGCCACGGGACTTAGAGAAAAAAACATTACCACCTCGCAAAGATACGACCTTAACGGATGAACTGCGCGCACCTGAAAACATTAAAAACACAATAAATACACACAAAAAAATACAAAAAAAAGCTTACCCACAGCAAGGGTGGGGGCGGGGGGGGTACCCAGGACCTCTGAAAGTGAAGTTACACCTCAATTTTAGGACCCTAAACACACAAAACACCACCAAGCAAATACGGCTTTTAAAAAAAGCCGTACGAGGTACAAGATACACTTTTACCAAGGATGCAACATCATCCACATCCGCGTACCACATACACATTCGCCGCCATTTTAAATACACACAAAAAAATACATAAAAAGCTTACCCACAGCAAGGTGGGGCACCCAGGACTTCTGCAAGTGAAGTTACACATCAATTTAAGTCCAAATTCCTGAGTTTACACACACGAAAATCCCCTAAGCGAGAGGAAAAATGGCCACCGAAAACAACGAAAACGAGGCTACAGGACCCTAAACACGCGAAACACCACCAAACACATACAGCTTTTTTTTTTAAACGTACGACCTACAACATACACCATTAGCAAGGACGCTTCATCATACAAACCCGCCTACCACATACACATTCGCCTCCATTTTTCAACACTACCTTACACAATGCAGAAGTACACAGCTACCCTAACGGCCTCCCCTCGCGCACACAGCCTATTTACACTACACACTGCACACATTGCTGACACTTACACCTCAGCTCCACAACAGTGCAAACCTACAATGTATGCTGCAGGAAAATGAAAACTGATTGTCAGCTCTTCAGCACAATGCTTCTTGCATATATTACTTCCAAATAGGTAAAGTATATTAATTTATTAATTTATTAATTATTTCATTAACAAAAAAATACACTCTCACAATAAACACAAAACCCATTCACCGTGCGACTCACAACGCACGCAACGCAGCTCATAGCACACAAAGCCTTGCAATAAGTGCAAAAAGCAGATCACAGCTGAGAAAACAATAACAGCAAAAGCGCCTATCAGAGAAAAAAATACAACAACCAATGGGCAAGTCGCTAGTATATATTAAAGTAATATAAATACTTTCTTATCCTGCCCGGTGCTGCACTACCCTTCCTGGGGTGAGAAGGGTCCACTGCAGGGCCGAGGGGGCCACAGAGGTCCGAGAAGGCCGCAGGGGCCAGCAAGGACTGAGGGGGCCACAGGGGCTGAGGGAGGCCACAAAGCCCCTCGAGAGGCCACTGGGGGCTTAGGGAGGCTGCAGAGGTCCATGAGGGACTGAGGGGGCCACAGTGGGCCATAAGTTGCTGCAGGGGACCCACAAGAGGTCTGCAGGGGCCATAAGGGGCCATGGGGTCACAGGGCCTGCAGGGGGCCAGAGTAAGCTGCAAGGGACCCACAGGAGGTCCACTGGGGCCATCAGGGGCTGCGGGGGTCACAAGGCCTGATGGGGCTATAGTGAACATTAAGTGACTGCAGGGGATGTCTGAGGGGGCCAGGGGAGGGCTGCGGGAGCCACAGGAGGGCCTCGAAAGGCTGCGGGGGCCACAGGGGGGCTGCAGGGAACCTGCAGGAGGTCCTCAGAGGTCAGGGGCCTCAGTGCCTTGCACTGTTTGCATCGGCAGTAGCACCACCGCTGCATGGCAGAGGTACTGGAGTGGGTTGCCAGTTCCTTCTCCAGTGAGCCACAGCATACAACTCCTGGTATTCTTAGGTGGTCTCCCATCCAGGTACTGATGAGGCCCAACCCTGCATGGCTTCAGGGTGGTGGTCCCCTGACTGGGAATAAACCCAGGTTGCAGGAGTGAAACCCTGAATCCTAACCACTGAATCATGGGGGAAACCGTATAAGAAGTTAGTGGAGTCTTAATTTGAGGTGAATCCTATCAGCCAGTAAATACTATGTATATGTGATAAAGCAAATTAAGAGTCTGAATTATCTTTATAATCTACTGTCTGTGACATGTAAGAGGAACTGGGTAATGTCCCTCAAGGAACAAATAAGATAAAGATAGATAAATATATAGTTAAAACAATACAAAATAGTAAAATAAAAATAAAATATAGACAGATAGATAGATAGATAGATAGATAGATAGATAGACAATTTCCATATTTGTTTCTTTGAAGCTCTTTGCTTTGCTGGATGTGGCTTTACATGATTATTCTGTCTATGGTAGTGGAAGGGCAGGGGGGGCACTTTCTGCAGGTCTGAGAGTCTCTGTGTCACAAATTCTTTGTAGATATTTGATGTTTATTTAATGTAGTGTTACAACCTGGAGAAATCCATAATGCACAAAGAGATGTGAATACTCAGCAGGCCATGAGATGAGGGCCTGGGAATAAATGTATTTTGTGTTGTGTTGGAGTGTTTAATATTAAAGAAAAACTAAGAATCAAACACATGTCCTGTATAATAAACATTAATATTTTTATTTGAAATTTATAAATGTATTTATTTTTTCCCCCATTAAACATTTATTAATACATATTGTTAACAAGAATTAAAACTTGTATTAGCCCTGAACACGGCGGTCTGGTGTGATGAGTTATTTCTCTCTATGGAGCAGGCAGGACCTGCTTCACTGTTTTTGTGTGACATTGTTGCAGGGGGCCATATTAGTTTTTGGCAGTCTAGGTATGGAGGCCATATTTGTTACTGGCACAGTGACAGTTGTTCCTGCACGTAACACTGCACTACAGGCAGGACTTAAATAGGAATGTGCAGCCGGAGTCCAGGGCCAGGCATTTTAATATCAATGTATAAGAATATTATTTTTTAATTTTTTTTTTCCATTTTTTTTTTCTATTTTTGTTCACAAATTTTCTTAAAATGAAACAAATAAAAAAAGGAAAACATAATCACAGTTCAATAATAAATAGGACATAAATATACATCCAAAGGTAATTTCAATAGACCAATGCTGCTAATCAAAATTCAGTGCACAACTTGTTTTCCTTAAATTGGATAAATACCACCCTAGGCTATCATATCATCAAACATCTGTCTAAAAAGCTTATATCAAATATACAGACATATTAAAGATTTCAATAGCCATATGAGGATTATTAAATACTCCTAGGATATTAAGTCTGTAAATTGTGAAATAAATAAAATAATATAAAATAGAACATAAAGAAATTTTGTTTTTTAAATAAACAAACAAAAAAAAATAATAATAAATAATTAAACAAATAAATAACTAAAAAAATAAATAAAAAGAATTTGCCGGCTAAAAGGAAGATAGGAGAGGTGGGATAGCCTGCATCAAAATTACCAGGCTCCGGGAAAAAAACATTAACCTTTTAAGAATAACAAAAAGTAGAAAAAATAAAAGGACAAAAATATACAAAATAAATCGCATCTTAACAACTTAATAAAATTGCTGACATATTTTAAGACCAAGATGCAAAAAATATTCCACAGACCATTAAATACAACAATAAAGAAGAATGAAGAAAAAAAAAAAAAAAAAAATAATTAATAAATAGATATTTATCTCTTAAGTCGAACTGATAATATATTGGTCCCATAGGTGCCAGTTTAATGCCACTATGTTTTTTTTCCGGATTAAATCAGTATTCCCCCTCATTATTTATAGTAGATGTTTTCCAATATTTTACTATAAGGCGTTTTGCAATCAATAGAATATGTGTATAAAGATATTTTACTTTCGACCCAAGGGTATCCATATTAATATGTAAAATTACAGTTTGGGGAACACAAGGCAATAATGTGCCTCCCACAATAGATAATTCTAAACATATCCTTTCCTAGAATTTTCTCATATGGGGACATTCCCACCAGAGATGGTATGATGTACCAACCTGACCGCAATGCTTCAGAGTGGGTAGAATCTTTTAAATAGAACCGGAGAGTAATACCATCTATGGATGATTTTAAAATATATTTCTGTATAAACAGCATTTATCGCTGATTTTTTAACCACCCTAAACGAGTTAAGCCAGGTAATTGGATTAAATATCAAATTGGAATCTCTTTCCCAATGTACAATCCCCTTGGACTTGACAAACGGGAGAACGCTCATCCTAACTGAAGAACATTTGGATATAATATGATTCATGTCTCCTTTTATAGCTAACACTTCCATTTTCTTACATTGGGTCACGCCCTTGTATCTGTATCCCAGTGCATCCATGCACTTTTTTAGGGAGCTAAGGTGTATCCACTGAATTTTATTTGAGCATGTAGACCTATCTATTAATTCCCCTTCGACATATAAATCCAAGATAAATTTAAATCCCTGTGACTTAAATACCTGAGTAAATGGAAAATCTGCCACTATGGAGAGTATTTCAATTGGAGCAGCCAGCGAGGGTTTATCGACCAGGGACATTTTATAGGTGTTTTCATACCAGAATTTAATAACTGACCTTATAACAGGGGAAACATTCTCAAATACCCGTGGGTCGAAACTAGGAAGCCACAATAATGCGGCTAACGGATTCGTACCAAGTAAGGTTTCTTCTATATAAAACCAAATTGGTTTATCGCTGGAGGTGGACCATCTTACTGCATGAGAAAGTAATATATTAGATTGAATATCCATTAATGATGGATAGGCCAGACCCCCCTTTTCAAACTTGGCGTTAAAGGTACTTTTCAATAATCTAGATTTCTTACCGTTAAATATAAAGTGATCTAAATCCTTCTGAATAATTAGTAAAAATGTCTTGTTTATTTTGCCCGGGATACATCTGAAGAGATAGGTTAATTTAGGAATATAGTCATATTAACGGCTGTAATTCTCTCCAGTAGGGATAATTTTAGCAAACGCCACTCATACAGCAGGGGTCTTATTTTTTTAATTTTCTCAACTAAACTAGTTTTTAGAATTTCACTAATATGGAAGGTAAACCTTACTCCTAAGTGGACTAAGCCTCTTGATTTCCAATTGAAAGGATATATTTCTTTCATCCTCCTTAATGATTCCAATCCGATCCCCCACATAAGGGTATCGGTCTTATTAAGATTAACCTTAAAGTAAGAAACTCTACCATACTTTCTCATTATATCGTAAGCATATCTACAGGATTTCTCGGGATTACTTAAGGTCAGGACAATATCATCGGCAAATGCCATGAATTTCAAATCCAACTTGTTTATCTTAATCCCTTCCACCTCAGTTGAATCTTGTAAAAGTATTGCCAGTGGCTCCAAAAACTGAGCGAACAGTAGAGGAGATAGAGGGCAACCTTGTCTGGATCCATTACTGATCTTAAACTTCTCTGAATCTGCCTCAGGACCTGCTATATAGGCTGTGGGGTAGGAGTATAAGGCCTTTATAGATCTAGTTGCAAAGTCCCCCAAACCAAATTTCTGAAGGGTGGCAATAAGGAAATCCCAGTTGACCCAGCCAAACTGGGAGTCCCTTTCCTCCTGATAAAGGTCAATGTATCAATCAGATGTCTCGTGTTATCTGAGGTTTGACGACCACTCACAAACCCTGTTTGGTCAAGGTGAATCAACTTAGGTATTTTTTTTTTTTATCTATTTGCTAACACCTTGGAGTAGATTTTAATATCCAGGTTTATCAAAGAGATTGGTCTATAATTCTCGCATATTTCTGGGTTTTTACCTTGTTTTAATATATTTATGATTTTTGTTTCTAACAGTTCAGGAAGGGTTTCTCCTGTATCTTTTATCTCATTGAAGAGATTACATAAATGTTCCTTAAAAGTAGGTAAGAATAAATTGCAAAAGATTTGATCAAAGCCATCCACTCCTGGGGCTTTATTTTTAGAATTCTTATTAGTATCCTCTATCTCTTTGACAGTTACTGCTCCGTCAGGAGCCGCTGATCACTTTCTGAAATTTTTGGGAAGGCAATTCTATCCAAAAAACTTTTTATTTCATTTTGCTCTGGAACATGAAAATTGGGGTCCTCGCCTAGGTTGTACAATTTTCTATAATATCTCATAAAAATCTGTGCTATTTCATCGGGATGCAAAATCAATTTACCCTTCGGGTCTCTGATTTTTAATATTTTATTTTGCTGCCGTTCTCTCCGAAGTTTGCTAGCCAATAATTTGCCTGCTTTATGTCCTTGGAGGAAATATGTTTGTTGATATCTCCATAGCCGACGGCCAGCACATTTTTGTAAAATTATATTAATTTGTTTATTTTTATTTCCTTGATTTTTTTTAAGCTATTAATATTATTAGGCTGTTGTTGATTTATTAAATGTTTTTTTTCAAGGTCTATATACAACTGTCTAAGGGGGATCCCCCGACTCCTTTTAACTTTAGCGGTATGGGATATTAGCAGACCCCTGATGTAGGCTTTAAAAGTACACCACAAAGTGGCCTTAGAGGTTTCTGAAACACTATTGATACGAAAGAACAATTGTATTTCTTTTTTCAAAGTTTTTATCAACTCTAGATCTTTAAATATATATGAATCCAGTCTCCAGCTTTTATATTTCCTCTTTTGATTGTTATTGCCTTCTTTAATCAAAATAAAATGCAGAGAGTGGTCAGCCCAATGGGTGATATGAATATCTATTGTGTCCAGTAATCTTAGAGTGTTTATATCAGACATCACATAGTCAATTCTTGAATAAGAATTAAATCTACCGGAAAAGAAAGCGAATTTCTTTTCCTGGGGGTGTAGAGTTCTCCAAGAGTCTAATAGATCTGCTTTAGAAATGATGTCTGCGAAATTAATGGACAACCTTGCATTTTTGACCTCAGTTTTAGAAGAATGGGTACTCAGTCTATCTATGTTATTATCCATGGTCATATTATAATCCCCCCACAGCAGGAGAGAACCTCTTTTTATTTTATTAACCTTCACCAAGATTTTTTTTACAAAAGCCAATTGATTTACATTTAGAGCATACAAATTAACAAGGGTAAATTTATTTTCATTGACAAAACCTTGCCAAATAATGTATCTTCCAAATTCGTCAATATCTGAGTATTGTTCACGGATACTAAGATTTTTCCCAAAAAAGATGGAAACACCTCTGGATTTACTGCTAAAAGTAGAGTCAACTCTTATGGGAAAATTCCTGTTATTTGTATACCAAGTAAGTCCCTTCTTTATATGTGTCTCCTGGCAGCAGATTATATCAGCCTCGAGTTTCATATATTCAGTAAAGGCTACTTTCCTTTTTGTTGGAGAGTTTAGGCCGTTGACATTATGGGAAATAATTCTCAAACCCACTTAAAGGAAAGATAAAATATACAGATATAGGGACAAACCCCTTTGCCAAAAGAGATAGATTTTTAAGGAAAGTTGATTTATAAAAACTCTCCACTCTAATACTCTTATTACTGTTACCTTAATAGATTTATCCAGGGAACAAGTTTCATGTATATTTATGTAATAGACACATTCTCATTTTACAGATAAGTATGCCGCACAAATGGGACCTCCATAAATAATAAAGATTAAAAAAAGGAAGAAGCATAAAAAGAAAAAACAAAGAAAAGCTAAAAAACAAAAATATACACATATAAAAAGAACAACTAAAAAAAAAGACGAAAAAACGATGTTTAGAAATGCCGGGAAGAACTCTGTCTTCTTGGTCGAAACGCCTACATTTGTGTATCTCTCTTATTATCTACCAAATATAATTTTCAAACTTTTGCCCCACAAATTAAAGCTAGGGCTTCTTTCCTCCCTCCCTCCTTTCTACTGTTATACCATAACCTATTTTTCCTTCTTGTTTTCGTCTTTTTTTTTTTGTTTATATTTTATTTAATCTTTGGCTACAATCCCAAATTCACATACTTGAATTTAATCAAGGTTAACTTTGAAATATACAATTGACCACCATTAGCACTAAGAACAGTTACTATATCCATTAGTTACACTAAGTCCTTCAAATTAACCCTGGAGACCTACGTGTGAAAGTTGAAAGTTATTTACTACTCCTTCCTTTTTACTAACCCGGCCCTACTAAAGTCCAGTAACTAACCTTTTAGTGACCTAGTGTTAAAATTGACAAATAAAGATTTGTCTACTTTATTTTTCACCCTTACTTTTCCCCAAGTACTTTAATTATTATTTTACCCGTGAAAATTATTAAATATGGAAATTTTCTATGAAAATTCCGGGTGTGAGTAGTACATGTGCACTGACCAAACAAATTTTACAACTATATATCTCAAATTATTATAACATCAATAAAAATATAAGAAGGAATAGGTGATATATTTTAAATGTGTTTAATATTAATGTAGTAAGGTGAAAGTCAAACGAGGGTTTTTATCCAGACTAAGTAACCAGTACGTTAACGGTCATTATGTTATTCGCCAAAGATTAATTCGGGTTAACCTGTGTTATAATAAACAAAAAATGACTCAAAACAGAAGAAGGTATCTATTTAACAAGTTCCCATTCTGTTTTTTTTATCTCTAGAGTAGGCTTAAAGCTCCCAGCTTTTGCGGCCACTAACTTGATATTCCACTTTTGAAATAATTTTTTCCCCTCTTCTACGGTTTTGATTTTTACCCAGACTTGATCTCTATAAATGGAGATTCCATCGGGGAAGGACCATTTATAGCATAACTCATTTTGTCTCAAGGTCTGAGTTATATCCAAAAATTCCCTTCTTTTAAGTAGGGTAAAGGCTGATACATCTGAGAAGATCTTAATACCACCGTAAGGGGGCTCCAAACCTAACCCTAAGAAATTTGCTCTAACTATAGCTTCCTTAAACGGAAGATGATGGAAAGCTATAATTACATCTCTTGGTACCAGTTTGTCCATATTTTTGCGCAGGGGAATTCTATGGATACTCTCAATTTTACGATCCTCTGGGTCCATTTATGGAGCTATATTAATAAACATTCCTCTAACAAAGTCTCTCAAGTTATTATCTTGGATGCTTTCCTGTATTCCCCTTAAGCGAAGATTTTTTTTCCTCGATCGATCTTCCTGGCTATAAAGCCTCTTCATTAAATCTTCAATTTTATCTTCCAGTGAAGAGGAATATTTTAATAAGGAATTATGGTCCAATATTACCTTATCACATTTGTTTTCAAGCAATTCAATTTTCTGGTTTATATCAGATATTGATTGGGAGTTGTTTGAGATTGACTTTGAAAGATCTTCTGTGCTCTTTAACTGGAATTCTAACATTAACGCTCTAATTTTTGAACAAGTTAAGGCCTCTTCTTCTTGCATTAGAGAGCTACTTTCATGTCCATGAATAGACGAGTCAGAGGCCTGATTAATCGTTGTATCTGCGATTGATTCATTATATGATGAGTTCCCTTTTATAGTTGATTTTTAAGGGCCCAAAAAAGCTGGAGGATTTTGTACCTCTTTTTTATCTTTTATTTTGCTTTTAATGGGTATATTGTAGACCCTTTATTCTTACCAATTGGTAATTGATCCTTGGAAAATAAATTATCTTTATTAGCAAATATAAATGTTCTCTTGATAATTCAGTCCATCCGGCGTGCTAATAAAGATCTGGGGAGCAAGGACTAACGCCGGGGAGAGACCAGAAGTCCACTTTACTCAGTACAGTCACACTTAATTACAGCAGGGATCACTCTCTGTATAGCTGCTGCCCCAATATTAAACAATCATGTATTCCTCTTTGGATTTTTATATTTGTCCCATTAAGAAGGTAATATTGCAGTAATATCCAGTTAATGAGTTGGAGCTCAGTACTCACAGTTTATATAGATCCGTTTAACGGAGGTACAGGTCCTGTATGGGGGGCATAAAGACCATATGCCTCTCCTAGGGGCTATTTTTCCCCTCTGGGTGCCAGCTGATAAGGACCGAGTCCATTTACAGATTCACCTGCTTCATCTTGTGGTCAGCTCACCCTCCCATAGACCTGTTGCTCCTGCTGTGCTTGCCTGCTGTACTGGCCTCTTTAGACATCCAGCTGCATCTCCCACTCGCTGGATAGTGTGCTGTGGCTGAGGAAACTGAAATTCTCCGTTATAGGCCGCATGCAGCGTCGCTTTCCTCAGTGCCCTTGTTAACATTTGTGGACTCCTGCCTCCTTCCCCACTATGACTTGCGGACTCTCCCCGACATTGGGTCACGTCGGGTTACTTCAGGAGGGACTGGAGGAACGGAGGGAGAGATCTGGCGTCTTCATGGCGTTTCAGACCTTCCTGCGTCCGCCTAGACAGGCGGCATAATCATTTCCGGAACCATAGATTTTAACAGCACCTTTTAAGAATAACTTTGATCCCAAATTTTCCATTTTTTAACTGGAAGTCGGGAAATCCCTAATTCCTCAAGGTTACTTTCCAAGAGATGGGATTTACTGATTTTGACCAAAATTTCAGATAAGGAGGGAATTTTTGCTTGGTTCCAGTACATGGCACTATAAGTTTTAGCTGCCATAAAAATTTGTATCAGAAGCGCTTTTATTTCTGTCGAAAATTAATTGGGAAAAATATGAAAAAGTGGTATCTGTTACATAGGGCAATCCTACCAGATCTGCCTTCATTCAGTTTATTTATTTGGAACATTTTTACAGGGACCAAGTACCACCTATTTGTAATCTTAAAGTATGTTTCTTTATAAGAGGCGTTTTGCAAATATCTATAAGTAATAAAAAATGCTGAATGCCAAGTCTCAAGTGTCCATTCTTGTTTCACCTCTCTTTCCCAAACTTTTAGACTTAATGATTTAACTAAGACCTGCTTATTTTTAATGATGTTATGGCATTTTGCCATTAGGTGGCACTTATCCACTGCAAGAATTAGTCTCATAATCAGACAGATCTCTTAGGCTTTCTAAAAACAACCCGGAGGACCTAAGTTGGCTGCACATTTTATGAAATTCTAACCACAAAGAGTTGTATTGATTATATTTGACACAGAGTTCCCCAAAAGAAATTATATTGCCACTCTGAAAAAGGTCTTTTAAGAATACCTCACCCTTTTTCACCAAGATATCCAATAAGGGAATGTATAGTTCCCTGGACAGAGAGGCCAATGGAGTTAAAGGACTAGGAAACAAGATCAAATAATACTTAAGATTTAGTCTCCCCCATTGTTTAATATTATTCTTTAAGGATTCTCCAATTAAGTCTGAGTTTTTATATTCATAATTTTTATAAAAGATTAGACTTTATAAATCTCTCTTTAATAACATTTCCTTTTCAATTTGGAACCAATGTCCTGATTCTTCTTGTTTGTTCCATCTAATAATGTGCATTATAGTATTAGCATCTTGAAATTTCTGAACTGAAGGTTAGGCCATTCCTCCTTTTTTAATTTGTTAATTAGACTTTCCATTCTGATTCTAATTTTTTTACCCTTATGGACACATTTATCAAGAATGTTTTGGATTTTTTTAATTTGAAGTCTTGTAAGATGATAAGGAATACTTCTCATTACATATGTTATTTTAGGGATCAGAAACATTTTTGCGGCTACGATTTGTCCCAATCATGAATCATAAAGATTCTTCCACCTATCGATGCAGATATTAAAATTTTCCAAAGTTGCCTTAAAATGTTGTTCAATCATCTGTTTAAAAGCTGATTGTAATTCTATACAGATATGCTTTATAATTGGTTGCCATTTAAAAAGGAAGTTTCTCTTTAGAACTAAACTTTACTCCTCTTTCATATTAATTATAAGTACTTCAGATTTAGACAGGTTTAGTTTATAATTCGATAAATGACTGAATTCTCTTAAACACTCTTGGAGATTTTCAATTGAATTGAACAGATCCTCCAAGGCGAGAACAGCATCGTCCACGAACATTGTCAATGTGTGTTCTGTATCTCACACATTAATACCCTGGATACCCCTGCAGCCTCTAATAGAGCTGCAAGAGGTTCCATTAGGAGTGCGAAGATAAGCGGGGACAGGGGACACCCTTGTCTGGTCCCATTGGAAATATTAAAGCTGTTTGATTCAAATCCAAGGCCCACGACAGAGGTGGATTGGGCCAAATAGAGGGCTTTGATGGCCTTAGCCCCAAAGTCGCCAAAACCAAATTTGGCCAGGACTAGATCCATGTAGTCCCATCCTACACTCCAAGAGGGAACATTACCCCCTCTCCCATGACGACCACCCTAAAAACAGAGAGGATGAAAATCAAGGGGAAGAGGGAAATGACAAACTTTTCCTAAGTTCAAACAATCCTTGGCATTCTACGGTGGTGCCTTTGTTATCGACTTCTATAAACATTTTCCTCCCCCACTTTTTTAAGGAGTAAAAGATTTTAACAGTGGTTTAAAAACCAAACTGTCTTTTCACAATTGACAAAAAACCTGATGCTAAGAAAAAAAGGTTTCATTTACAAAGTAGAGATTAAAAGAAGAGTATAAATCCTAATAAACTCACCCAAATCCCCAGAAATTTTCGCATTGTGAAATGTGATACCAAAAAACAAAAAAAGCAAACCCAATTTAAGTGTATTTTTAGACCCAGAATTTTCTTTTAAGACTAACACTACTATAAATTATTATTTGTGCATAGTAGACTTATAAATAGTAAATTAACGTGGTAATTTTTATTATTATTATAAAATCTGTGTAGTAAATTCCTTTTAGTGTTAAAAAATGATGTGCTTGTAGAGTGAGATACCAGAAAAGCAATAAGCCCAACCTAATTAAATAGATTTTTAGGCCCAACATATTATTTTAAAACTAATACTATTATGAGTTATTATTTGTGCCTTCTAATCTTTTAAATAATAAATAAACGTGAAAAGAATTGTTTCCCTTTTTTCCCCTTTCCCCTTTCCTTTTCTCTCTCTTTCTTTTTCCCTACCTTTTCCCCTTCCCACCTTATTAATTATCATAAAATCCCTATAGTGGAATCCTTTTAGTGTTAAAAGGTGTGCAAAAATTGTGGGCTTGTTAAAAACGGTAGTTAATGTGAATATTTTAAGAATGTATATAAACTTAGAAAAATTTACAATTGCGTTCTTTTAATACCCCACACTTAATCTACCCTTTCCTATTATTTTCCCTTTAGTTCGAGAGGATTAATTTAATGTGTTTAA
Source organism: Discoglossus pictus (assembly GCA_027410445.1). NCBI lineage: Eukaryota > Metazoa > Chordata > Amphibia > Anura > Alytidae > Discoglossus > Discoglossus pictus. The sequence goes on along the minus strand of CM050168.1, from coordinate 160,195,446 downwards.
CAAATTTCTTATAAACCATTTAAATGAAGAGTACGATAAACAATCATGACACTTCACCTCTTCAGCAATAACATTCTTATGCTTATTAAAAATTAGGTTTAGAATTCATATCTAAATCTTTTATTTCAAACACCCAAGTGATAATAAAAATAATATATATATAAACTTTTACATGTAATGGGGAAAAACAAAAAAAGATAAGGAATAAAAGATTTTTAAGAAAACTATGTGTTGAGACAGTTATTCAAGTTACACTCCTCCATAATTTTTTTAGCTTCAAGGGAAGAGTTAGCTATTATCCTCTTTGAGTCATAAGTTATAATTAATTTAGTTGGGAACCCCCATTTATATTTTATATTGATATCTCTTAAGATCTTCGTAACTTCTGCAAATTCTCTCCTTTTAATCAAAGTTTCTCTTGAAATATCAGAAAAGATTGTTAGGTTTTCATAAGGAGATTCAAGTTTCTTAGCTACAAAATATTTTCTGATAATAGCTTCTCTATGTAAGCAGGAGTGAAAACTGACAATAACATCTCTCGGAAGTTCTCTATCTAGTCTTTTGTAAAGTGGAATACCATCTGTTCCAAAGAATATTTGATTTTTAGGATAGAGGAAAGAAACGTTAGAATGTAATGGTTTAGATCTGACTGAGCAATGTTTTCAGAAATACCTCTTATACAAATATTGTATAGTCGAGAGGAATCTTCTATTTTATTAATTTTAAGTTTTAAGTCTAACACTTCTTCTTTTAATTTTAAAGTCTCTGAGAGGATGTTTTGTTGTTCCTTGCCGATCAGATTATATTTTGAATCTCCCGACTGATAGCAGTTACGTTTTTAGCGATTTCTGCTGTTAATTCTATCACTAAAGAGCTTTTAAATTCTGCTAGGATCATTTTCAAGGTAGTGACTGTAAATCTATCTTCGTCAGATTTATTTGAGATCTGACTTTCTTTTTTTTTTTTATAACATAAATTTTATTGAGAAGTTCTGGATTTGTAATGACAAAAAGAAAAGAATAATGATAAACATAGTCCACAAGGTTTCACATAACTAACAGCTTATTTCTGACATGTTGGAACCGTTTCATTTAAATAAAATCCCCGTCACAACTCTTTTTCGTTTTTTTTGGTGATTTTGTCAAAATAAATTCAAACTTGTCTCTTGATAGTCAAACAATATATATACAACTTTTGAGGTCTCATTGATCAAATTACAGGAATTCACATTTCCATGGATGGACCGGAGCAGTAAGAAATATGATAATAGAAAATGAAATAAAAAGAAAACTGGTAGCATTGTATAAAGCGTAAGGTGAAGTGTCTTCTCCCAGTTACTCCCTGCTCAACCAATCTTGAGGTTACCATCTACCCCCTCTGTACCTTTGAAAAAAAGAAGAAATATCTCTCTGTGTCCTCTCACCACTTCTTCCCGTCCGCTCCACACTCCACTGCCCAGCTGCACATCAGGAATGGCTTCTTTATTGTTTTCCCTTAACTTAGTCGTTATATATTGCTATCTGTGAATAAAATCCAGGGTTCCCAAACCTCCAGAAAGCTGTGATGGGTATCTGATATGATATGGGTCATCCGCTCATTAACGCAAATAAAATTTATTTTGTTTGTTACTTCGTGGAAATTAATGTCCCTGCTCTTCCATCGTCTTGCGATGGTATTCTTGGCAGCTAGGAATATCAATTGGGCCAGTTTATTCCCCTCCCTTCCCAGTTTTGAGAAGCGTGCTCCCAGGAGACAGACTGCTATTTATGGTTGGAGTGGGGTTTTGAGTACTCTTGAGATTAGTCTGGTCGTCTCAGACCAAATTTGAAATACCTTAGGGCAGCTCCACCATGTGTGTATGAAATCTCCCCTTCCTTGGCACCCCCTATAGCATCTATCCGGGATTGTTGGGGATATCTTGTTTAGTCGAACTGGAGTTGTGTATGCCCGGTGTAAAATCTTAAGAGAGGTCTCTAGCAAGCTATAATTAAATGAACCCTTAGATAGGTTCGATAAGGATTTAGCCCATTTATTCCCATCCCAATTTTGTCCTAGGTCCAACTCCCACTTCGATACAAAGGAAGGCCTCCATGTGCTTGGTGGACTATTGAAGATATTGTATAGTAAATCTAAGATTCCTTTGGACAAGGCCTCACTTTTACACACTACCGACATCCAAGATTCCCACGGGGGCCCATAGGTTCTATGTATCTCTTCAATCCAGCTTCTAATTTTAATGTAATTGAAAAATTCCCGGTGTGGTACCTCAAAGTTCCTAATCATAGATTCTGAAGTTATCATGTTACCTCCCTCAAACCAAGCCCCTAGTTTATTTAGATCATGAGAAGTCCAGTATTCCTTGGACTCCGCAGTGATGGTGGTTGATAAGGAAGGTGATGTAAAGATTGATGTGAGAGGTGATACCGGGTGAGTTAGTTTGTATTTCCTCCTAGCCCAGTTCCAGACTCTTAGTGTAAACTTAGTATGGGATTCTTTATTCTAGAGTAAAACGCGCTTGCACCTGGAGCCCAAAGTATAATACCCCACGTTAGCGGGGCCATCTGCAACTCCTCAACAAAGACCCAGTTTGGTTTAAGTGGGATGGAGTGGGCCAGGGGGATAGAGGCAAGTTGGGCTGCTCTGAAGTAATTCAGGAAATTAGGACAAGACAGACCCCCCTTGGATTTATGTACGTACATTGTTTTTCTTGCTATCTTAGGGGGTCTATTTCTCCATATGAACTTAAACACTTGGGTCTGGAAGCGAGCCAATTCTGTGTTTTTTATCTGGATTGGCAGCGTCCTGGCAAGATAGAGCAGCCTCGGCAATATGTTCATTTTAACCGTGGCTACTCTGCCCGTCCATGAGATATGCTGTTTAGTCCAGTTTTCCAGGTCTCTCAGCAGAGCCCTGTAGAGAGGTGGGTAGTTGGCTTTATACATATCAGTTAATGAGTTGGTCAAATTGATCCCTATTTGATGTGTGAGGGGGCCATAGAAATTTATGATTTCCCTTCAGGTGATTCAGGGTTTCTAAAGGGATGCCAACACTTAAAGCTTCTGTCTTGTCTTGATTTAGCTACAGGCCTGATAAGTTGCTATAGTCTCCTATCGTGTCCATCAGGGCGGCCACGGAGGAGCTAGGGTTCGAGAGGGTGCAGAGAAGGTCGTCAGCAAACAAAGAACACTTTAGATGCTGGTGTCCCACCCGCACCCCCTCTATAGAGGAGTTAGCTCTAATCGCTCGAGCCAAAGGCTCAATTGCCAGAGCAAAGAGAAGCGGAGACAGGGAGCAACCCTGTCTCGTACCTCTCTCGATTTTAATGCTGGCCGTATGGGAACCAGGCAATTTTAGTGTGGCCCTGGGAAGTGTATAATATGTATGCAGCAGGTTTAGGAAGTTTCCTCTGAACCCAACCTTTGCCAATGTGGCAAATAGGAAGGGCCACTCCAGGGTATCAAACGCTTTTTCGATGTCCAATACGAGCAGGCACACAGGGAGACCCCTAGACCTAGCCAAGTGAATGACATTTAGAGTCCTCCTAATGTTGTCACTAGTCTGCCTGTTTGGAATAAAGCCTGATTGGTCCTTATGTATTAAGAAGGGTAGGAAGATCGAGATCCTCTGGGAGAAAATTTTGGCCAGCAGTTTGACGTCGCCATTATGAAGCGAGATTGGTCTAAAATTTTTAGCTTCCTTTGGATCTCGACCTTCCTTGGGGAAGAGCGTCAAGTCGGCATGGTTCAGCTCTGGGGGAGTTGTCTCTCCTCTCAGAATTGAATTGAATAGACTACACAAATGGGGGGCTAGAATTTCTGAGAACTTTTTGTAGTAGATGTTAGTGAATCCGTCCGGGCAGGGGGACTTCCCTAGCTTCAGTTCTTTTATGGCGTCTAGAATTTCCTTAACCATTACATCTTTATTTAAGTTTTTTAAGTCTAGGGGTGAAATCTGGGGTAAATCAAGGGAGTTTAGGTAGGATTGAATAACATTCTCTGAGGCCAAATTCTGAGTGGAGTAAATGTTTTGATGGAAGTCCCTAAAGACCTTCTGAATTTCGTTTTGGCGGTAGGTGAGATCGCCCTTCCTATTTCTGATTTGGGATACCCTGGTTTGAGCATATTTTGCCTTTAAACTCCTTGCTAGTAGCTTGTCAGGTTTATTTGCCTTGGCATAAAACAAGTGTTGAGTCCTCCTTAATGCCTTGTCCGTTTTTATGGTCAGTATATTATCCAACTCTAGCCTGGTTTTATCTATCTGTTTTCTTAAAGCTATTGAGGGAGAAAGCTGATGTTGCAGCTGTAACTGAGTTAGTTTCCCCGTTAGCTCCTTTTCTTTTAGCCTGTTTTGTTTTCTGTGTTGGGAGGTTAGCTTGATGAACACCCCCCTTATGTAGGCTTTATGGGCCATCCAGACCCATACCGCCCCTGTATCCCCGCCCGCATTGGACTCGAAAAATTCAACTAATTCCCTCTCAGTTTGCTCCTGGAATCTGGGTAGTGATACTAAGTATTCATTCAGTCTCCAGATATAGGGCATCCGAAATTGAGCTCCCAGTATGAACTCCTAGTATGACCACCGCGTGATCCGACCAAGTACACGGAACTATAGTCGCTTTGTTTGAGCTGTCTAGAAGCGAATTGCTTATGTATATTGTGTCTATATGAGAATAAGTCCCGTGGGTGGGGGAGTAAAAAGTATATTCCCTCCTTCTCGGGTGCAGACCTCTACAGGCGTCAACCAGGTCTAAGGAGTGTAGGAGTTTTAAGATACGCCTGTTTTTTTTGCAGAAGCGATCTTGTTGTGGAGTTTTAGATTTATCTGCCACTGGGTCTAATACCAAATTAAAGTCCCCTCCTATAATTAATTTACCCCATTCTCCCCCCTCCAGAACCCTTAAGAATCTGGTCAGGGTCTTATGTGGCGCTGTCGTGGGGGCATAGAAGGAGGCCAGTGAAACTAGAGTACCCAAAATTGTCCCCTTTAAAATGATGTAGTAGCCCTCTCGGTCCACTATCTTAGTTGTTAGTTGAAATTGGAGGCTCTTATGGAGCAATATCGCCACTCCTTCTTTTTTGGAGACCTGGGTGGAGTAGAAAAAATGAGGATAATTTTTGTTAAAGTAGGTTGGGGCTTTATTCCTGGCGAAGTGTGTCTCCTGTAAGAAGATCACCATGGGGTTAAGGGTCTTATAATATAGGAAAGCCTTCCTTCGCTTGAAGGGGGAGTTGAAACCCTTTACATTGTGGGTGAGTAATGTCATAGGTGTGGTCATGGGTAAACTGGAGGTGTATATATCTGATGCATTAGTGTAGCCCTACCCTTCCGGAGGAACGCTGTGGAGGGAGTGCAGAACAGATTTCCCCCTCTGGGGAACAGGAGTGGTTGAGCCCGGCCAAGAAGAGGTCTAGTATGATAAGCTCTGTGGGGGGAAAAGAGGCGTGAGAATGAGTAGTTCAGAGGTGTTCCCAGGAGGTCTAAGGGAGGAAAGATAGTACCAAACAAATCTGATAATGTCTCTGAACTATTTGAGCCCAACTCAGTAGGCTTAAAAGAGATCCGTTCCAATAGTACCAGGGGTCCTCCACTCTCTGAAGCCGGGCAGCTTAGCCCACTGTCCAGCAGACAGGCCGCCGACTCTGCCTCAGCAATGTAAAGTGAACCCTGGTTTGGTTCAAATTCCCTTAAACAGCCAGAGAGAAAGAGATGGCAAGTATGTGGAAGCACTAGGTGACAGGTTTCAGTTAGACAGCAGGGGGGAGTACAAGGGCAAGTGAGCCCATGCTGATAAGTGGCAGGGAGAAGAGCAGTAGTGAAGAAAACACAAAGGAAAGAGAGTACAGTTGTTGCCAAGAGATCTTGCTGTCCTAGGACTACCCGCCCTGTCTTAAGCATTCTACACTGTTAGAACACTAACTGCCTCTGTTCCAATTCCCGCCGGCAAGGACAGGTGAGAGTAATCTAGAGACAGCGTTAAGGAAACAGTTGAAAGCCAGAACCATGGATAGCTTATTTAACCATTAATAAAATAATTTTTTATATTAACTAAAAGCAGTATAAACATTTAGACCTGGTCCAGTGAAGGAAGATCCTGACAGACTTACTATGCTGTCTTCAATGTGCATTAAAACTTATAACTTTAACAGTCTGCTAAAACCTGCTAAAAGGGAGGAAAAGCAAAACATGGGTTAGTAACAGTTCAAAAGTCTTTGGTTGACGTGGCCCCGCTTGGGGTCCCAAGCTCCTTTGAGGGCCTATGTAAAAAAGTAAGAAAAATAAAAAGTCATGAGAAAAGGCTGGGTCTGTTCCAAGCGACTTCCATGTTGGTCTCCACCAGGGAATATTGGTATGGTATTTTTAGACAGCCCTTGTAAATCCTGTGGATGCCGAGATTAGTCTTTGGTAGCCTGGTACCCTTTCAAGTGTTCTAGCTTGTTTGATAGTCTCTGAAGGTGGCATTAACTGAGCTATTGCATTTGCGAGTCCATGATCTGGGTGGGTCGCCTATGAGCGATTTTTGGGGTTCGGTCTGTAGGCCTCTTTTGCCTGGTCATTTCAGACCATTGTCTTTTTGGAAGAGATAGAGCTGCTGATGCGGATGTTGTCGAGGTCGGGTCCCCCCATTAAGATCCAGACTCTTTAGAAGTTCTTGGCATTCGTCTATAGAGCGTGTTGTATACTGGGTGCTTCCCACTGAGAAAATAAGGGCAAATGGGAATCCCCAATGGTACCTGATGCCGTGGTGGAGAAGGACTTCCAGGGCAGGCCTCATCAGCCTCCGTTTTTGTAGTGTGGAAGGGGAGAGATCCGCAAAAAAATTGAAGTTTGGCCCCGTCTGGGCCTGTGATCAAGGTCTTTTTGCGAGTAGTTGCAAGGATCAGGTCCCTGGATTGTTGGCGTAGAAGCATGACGAGGATGTCTTTAGGTAGGTCCAGGTTACGACTTCCCCCAAGGGCTCTATGCGCACGCTCAACTTCCCATTCATGGTCCGGGTGTCCTGAGAGGGTCTCATCGATCGTGGCCTTAAGGTAGCGAGGGAGGTCGACTATTGCCGTAGGAATGCCTCTGATCCTCAGGTTGAATCATCTGGATCTATTCTCCAAATCTTCCAGTTTATCCTCTATGCTAGAGATACGCGAGGTATTATCAGCGATGTTGGCCCGGTCTCTCTCCTGGGCCTCTACCGAGATGTGACTTTCTTCATGCTCTATGACATCCTCTACACTTGACTGATTAACTGAAAGGTCTGGTGTTTCTAAAGTTTCCTCCTCTAGTTGGGTTTTGACTAATCCATAATTTTTATTTCCTGGAGAGAAAAACATACCTGGGGGATTTACCATTAAGTTTTTTTTCCCCCTGGCTTTAGATTTGGAATTATCTTTTTACATTTTGAGAAGAAAATTAATATTAATAATAATTAATTTACTAATTCTTACTGCAGAAATTATTACTGTTATTAAATATACCAGGCCAATATTCTTCCTATATCAGTTACTCATTAGCTCAGCCAACCAGATTATCTCAGGAAATGCAACACTATTCCAGCATATTCTGAGTTATCACACAAATTGTTCACAGAAAATGGTTATAACAGATGGTATTATATAGTACTAACTAAGCTCCAGATTGTCACATATACTAATACACAATGTCAAAAAATCTTCCAAAATTACAAAAGAATTATATCATAGGTCTGAAATATTCCAAAGAGTCACATATGGAATGGCGCAATACTCCCGTTTGTTATAAATATTATTGCACTATGTTAAATTGTTCCTGATGGCTCAATTAATAAAACACAGAGAAAAAATGGATCCAAGTCATCTCAGTTATTGTTGGGTAGATCCGAGGTAATCCTGGCTAACCCAAGTAGGGCACAATTTTAAGTTGAATCCTGTCGCTACCTGTATCAATGTTGCAATAGTCACAAAATCCCAAAATGTTATGGCACAGAGCTGAAAACTTCAAAGGGTTCACACCTATTGCACAGAACTGGAATGTAGCTAACTGGCGTGGAAATAAATGTATTGGACTGAGGTATTCCAAGTAACTACCATTATTGTTGAACCAATCCGGAGAGTTGCACATTACTGAAGTATCTGGCATTGCCCTCAAACTTATTGCACAATGCTAGGGAATTCCAAGGAGCCACAATAAAAATTGTACAGTGCTAGGAAGTTTTAGGTTGCCACCCGGATTATTGTACAAAAGTACAAGATATGACACAAGTATTATTAGAACATGCAAATAAATTATTGAAGTCAACCAGCAGTCAGAAAAGTTAAAGCACAGTGTTAGATATTATCCGGAGGGATACAGCGGATTACGCAGACCCAAAGACTGAGTACACGGAAAAGGTCTGAGGAGTCTCAGTTTTCCTGTGCTTCCATATAAAAACTGTGCCCTATAGATTATCTGTTATTGTTGCGCTGTATACAATCACTAACTAAATCTTGTCTTCATCTAAAAAACATCACCAGAATTCGTCACTATCTTACACAAGACACAACTAAAATCCTTATACACTCTCTCATCATCTCTCGACTAGACTACTGCAACTCGCTTCTTGTTGGCCTACCTACCACCCGATTATCTCCAATTCAATCCAATATGAATGCCTCCGCTAGACTCATCTTCCGTACACATAGTTCAGTCTCAGCATCACCTCTCTGTCAATCACTCCCCTGGCTTCCCTTAGTCTCAAGAATAAAATTTAAAATCATGACCCTAACTTACAAAGCCCTCAACAATAATGCTCCCCCTTACATCTCTGCTCTCATCTCCAAATACTCCCCCACCCGCCTTCTTCGTTCTGTTAATGACCTTCTTCTTTCTACAGCTCTTGTCACCTCCTCTCAGTCCCGACCTCCAGGACTTTTCTTGTGCTGCCCCTAGTCTCTGGAACTCCTTGCCTCGCTCCACCAGATTATCCTCTTGCCTCAAAACATTTAAAAACCTCACTTAAAACGCATCTCTTTAAAGAAGCGTATCACCTTCCACCCTAACACACTTATCACCTCTCTCTCCCTCTTTTACCACTCACTATCCCTTAGATTGTAAGTCTGTGAGTTTCTATCCTAAGTACTTTGGGGATTCACCATGGACATTGGATTCCTTGTTCAAAGACAGGGCCCGCCTTCCTTTGCCAAATGTTAATCTGTATTTATCATTGTCTGAACCTAATTTATGTACAGCGCTACGGAATATGACGGCGCGTTATAAATAAACTATAATAATAATAATAATGGATGCTGAGAGTTATCTTCTAGTTGTTTAAAGTATCAGTGTTTTTCTTTTTTCTTTTCTTTTTTTTTTGGCAGCAAGATTAAACAGATCACACTTAACCAAATTCACAGACACTTTGCTCCAGGTTAGATATAATATCTCATCACCTGATAAGAAGAAGAAGAAAAGCCTCTAAGACTACTTGCCAAAAGCTAATAATGGCTTTATAAGTCCACTCTCTAATACTGTTAGTAGAGAGCTTCTTATATTTTAAGATGACCTAAGGAGTGTGGCTGGCGGATGCTAAGCCATTCGTAGACAGAGATAAGGGGACCAGGCCAGTATACTAAATATTACATTAGCAGGACGCACGCTAGAGAAATAAGCACAATGTGCTTCCCTTTAAAAGGGAATATAACTCCTCTCATTAAAGTCGGTGTGGTCGGAGGGAGGCACAGCTCTGTATACATTCTCCTACCAGTAGTTGGCTTTATAAAAGGGATCCACTGGATCCAGCAGATGGTACTTGCGGTCCAGGCAAATCCTCTCCTCCCTGGGTGCCGTCAGTGTGCTAGGCCAAATCACTCACCACTCAGGCTCTCACGCCATCTCCATCAATGGCAATGCGGCGTCTCCAGCTGTTCCCCCCGTTCTCCACCAAACGCAGCCGCGGAGTCCGACACAGCACAAACTGTGAGGAAGCAGCAAGTAGGCTCCGGTCAGCAAAACACAGCAACTGCTGTCCCTCCTCCAGTGTGCCCACGAGCACAATGCACTATATGCACAAAACCATGGGGGGACAGACTAATGCAGACTACTGACGCTCCATGCAAGCGGGGCAGAGCCCTGCACGACTTGCACCACCGTAGTTTTGCACCAAAAGCCCGTCAGCAGCTCATGGCAGCAGCTTCCTGGGCGTGGACTGAATCATCGATAAGGATATTATTTACAGAAATATATATACTTTTTATGTCATCCATCATTTTACTGACATGTTTAAATTAATAAATTCAATTTCAGTAAATAATAATTGTGTCCAATAGTTAAAGAGATATTAAACTCACGCATACTACTTTGCACCATCATGTAGAGCTGGCAAATCAAGGAGACAATGGGCCTCATTCAATTGCGATTTGGCCAATTGAATAGGCCTCTATATAAGCACAGAGTATATTTTTTTTACAGAAGTTTCTAGTTAGTGAACGTCTATCCAAGAGCAAGGTCTTCACCAACTAAAAACGTCTATAAAAAAATATGCTCTGTGCTTATATAGAGGCCTATTCAATTGGCCAAATCGCAATTGAATGAGGCCCAATGTTTCCTTTGAAGCTCTGCTCTCTGCTTTGTAATTACTTTAAAAACTTTGCAGTTTTTGTGATAGGGGAACTATACGGGGTCTTTAATACCCCAAAAACGATAGCCAAAGATAAGTATATGAGGGAATGGGAAAAGGATATGGCCATAAACTGGGAGATGGAGACGTGGGAGATTTCCTGGGCTAATATCATGAGGGGGTCGCTAAACTATAGCATGTTAGAGACATCAATTAAAGTCCTTCACCGCGCGTACATTACCCCAGATCGACTAGCCAAATGGAGTAAGACGGAGAGTCAGAGGTGTTTTAGAGGATGCTCAGAGTTGGGCTCTTTTTACCATACTTGGTGGAGGTGCCCAAAGGCTCAGCAGCTGTGGACAGCAGTGGGTGGTCTGGTGGATAATATCTTTAGACATCATATTAAAGTAACTCCTGAAATTTGTCTACTGGGGTTGCCCGTGGCCTCACTCTCTGTTCCCCACAACAGACTCCTACAATTTATCTTTTTAGCGACAAAATCACATATTGCCAGGAGCTGGAAGAAAAGTACACTAGAGATAGGGGCAGTTCATGCTAAGATTCATTACATAGCGGTTAATGAAAGGATTTCCCTTTCTCTGTGGATTCAATCCCCAAGTTTTTGGAAATTTGGGGTCCTTGGATAGAATACACAGATATCAAAATTCCTCTTCTTCAATAAGTGGGGATGGGGAGGGGGGGGGGCGCCCACATACCACGGACAGGGAACAGGGAGGGCTGGAGGCCGGAGGGGAAAAAAACGGGAGAGGAGCTGCACCGAAATGGAGAAGACAGACAGGTATGATAGGATGGAATAATAGCAGGATTGAGATGGAGAAGTGCTATCCAGAGTTGAAGGCTTGAATATGGGTGTGTCAGGTAGAATGTTTAAGTTTGGTTGGTTAAGTTAACTTGTGTACAAGTTATTAGGTGACTCTTCCTTGATGCTAAAGAAAAGATAATAAAAATAATTTAATAGAAAAAAACAAACAAAAAAAAAACAAATAAAGAAAATAGCTATATATTACTCCAGACGTAAAAGAGCTAGTTAACGGAAGAAAATAGGGCTCTTATAATATCTATATAGATCCCAAAGTCATATCATTGAGTTTCAGGAACTATATGAAAGATTCTCCGGATGAGATAGCAACGGAAGGAGAGGGGGGAAAATAAATAAAAAATCAAAGAATAGTATAGGTTTCTTAAAGATCTATGGATACATGCTAATATGGCCAAGGCCCGGTTTAAATCCATTTATTTGTCTACCAATAATAGCACAGAGGAAAATATAGAAAAAAGGAGGAGGCAGGATGCAATGATAAGGACTCATGATTGATGTTGGTGCTATGTTTTATTTTGCTCATTACTGTACAATTGTTTGCACTTTGTATTCCTGCAATAAAAACTATTTAAAAAAAAAAAAAAAACATTGCAGTTTTAGCTTTTACAGCACTCACATTTTATTTTATGTATTTTTATCTTACGTGTTAGCAGGCACCAAGTTATGGGCACATGCTGCCAGGACCTAAATGACCATAAATCATAAGCTCCCTCTAAATACTTATATAGAGTCTTCACAGCAATAAAAAAATCATATATTTTCCAATTGAGATTAGAACCCCAAAAAGACCCCAAAAAAGTAAGCAGATATTTTGCAGTTGCAGCTAAGCGAATGTGTTGCCATTTGCAGAGTGGATGTGATTTTTGATCCTTAGAGAACCTGCCTAGCCCTTTTGGATTAAGTATAAAAACAAAAATTCATATAAAACAGTAAAACATGCACCAATTTTAAAAAATCTAAACTTTTTCGCCCACAGGTCTTTGTTTGATGATGTAGATTTAATGAATTAATAAAATAATGACTATAAGTATAATTACAGATGGTTGTTAAATAATTTTAAGCATAAATAATTAATACAGGTACTCCCTCTCTCTAACTCTAAATCTCAGTGTGGATAATGAAGAAGAGCTCTCCAGTTTGAGAAATGATAACAAGGGGTTAAACACACAGATAAATCCTCTTGCCCCTGGGGTGTCAGTATTTTGTCACCTCTATAGTCACAGATAATGACACTTTCGTATATTAGTCAATGCGGTGCACAGGCATCATGTGACTCTGATGGCTCACACGACATGGTGACAGGAAAACCCTGAGCACTCAATAAAATGTATTATGTGCAGTCAATGAGAGGGGTATCTATCTATCTATCTATCTATCTATCTATCTATCTATATATCTATCTATCTATCTATCTATCTGACTGTCTGTCTGTCTGTCTATCTATCTATCTATATGTCTATCTATCTATCTATCTATCTATCTATCTATCTATCTATCTATCTATCTATCTATCTATGTACATGTATCTATCTATCTTTTTATCTATTCTGGAAGGTCAGTTATGTACAATGCATAAAATCCCATACTAATACATAGAACTGACACTTATATGAAGAGCGCCATCTGCTGGCGGACATTAAAAAAAACATGAACACGTAAACACTAGGGGCCTCATTCTATTAGCGGCCGCAGCCGTTGCGGGGCCGCAAGGACCGGCCGCAAGCTATTCTGCTATTCTATTCCCTTACGGCCGGAGGCTCCGGCAGGCTTGCGGCCGGTGCCTTGCTATCTCTTGCGGCCGCTCGCGCCGGAGGAAAGCCTTTGATCTAAAACGGCCACAAGAGATTTGCAATTCAATTGCTCCGGGAAACCTCTCTGCAAGGCTAAAAACGAGCCGCTGCTTACTTGCAGGAAAGAGGTCTCGCTAGCACCAATTAAGCACATAAAATAGCTCAAATAAAGCCATCCTGCACTTTGAGAAGACTATAAAGGGATTTTAGGTGTTAGAAAAAATAGCACATAATTATCCTGTACTCAAATCTGCAAAATATTTTATTTTTAATATCCGTAAAATATCCATGTAAAAAGTCCATAGTGCTTGGAGCACCTCAGACACACCCACGCCGCAGCCGGAAAATAAACAGTTAATTTGAACTCGGGTTTGGGCTGATGTGCAAGCTTGAGAGTGGGTTCCTTTTAATCCTCATGTCCCCCAATATGATCCCTAGCATTTACAGAGCTGTACAGTGCAGGCTTGAATTTATTTTTCAGTTTTTATATTTCACAGCTTACGGCCGGTTCAAAGATATGCAGCCGGCCGTAAAAGGAGATCCTTGCGGGGCCGTATAATAGAATCGCGAGTTAACAGAACCACTGCAAGGAATCGCAGCCTTACGGCCGATTTACGGCCGATAATAGAATGAGGCCCCAGTGCTCTCTATATGACTTTATGGTGACCCCCTGTTTGGGAGTTACTGAGTACATTCAAGAAGTGGAAGTGGGTGTGTGCCAATGACCATAACCATACTGACCAGGTGTGGGAGAGTCTGGACTCAACTGAAAGATTTCTCTGCTGGATGACTCACCTGCAGATCTTCAGGGCCAAAATTCTTGCTGTGCTGATAGTTCTAGACCAGCGGTTCTCAAACCTCTTCTCAGGACCCACAACACAGGCCAATGAGTTTAACAATGTTTGAATATAGATGAGGCAATTTCAGTCTGTTGAACACTAATGCTCCTCCTGTGTTCACACAGTGTTAAAGTTAAATCATGGCCTATGTGGATGGTCTTGAGAAGAGGTTTGAGAACCACTGGTCTAGATGAAATTAGCTGGTTTATTCACATTAGTGCTAAAATATTTCCAGGGCAGCCCCAATGAAATGTAACCGTCCAGTCCTCAGAAACTCGCAAAGAAGCAATAAATGAAGAGCACTATCTAGACACAAGCTCTCCTGCCTCCCTGCCAGAGCCCGTCTGACCCACTTGAGTGTTGGAGACCATCAGCCTGTTGGAGGCTGAGAAGATAATTATTTGAAAGTAAGTTTGATATTGATTAATACTTTTTATTTAGGGAGCACTAAATATATTTAAAAATATACTCGCTGAAGAACTAGACTTGGTAATGTTTTTAGCAACCGAATAAAAATAATAACCTTGAACTTATTAACTGTTCTAATACAATTATACTGCAGTGAGAACACCAAGGTGATCTATACAGGACCTCCCTCTCTCTATCTCTCATTATCTAGGGCAATAATTGAATCTCAATTTGGGGGCGAGCTTGCCCAGTTTGCGAAATCATATTAAGGAGTTATTCCTTGAATGAACAGAAGATTCATCTGCTGCAATGGATATGTGGTATCTCTTGCTGACAATGCTTTCAACAGGACTAACTAAAAACTCATTAGTTTACAAGTGCCCTCCCTATTGAGCTGTCATTGTTTATACATTGTCTTGTTTTTTGTTTATTTTAAAAATAGATTTGAATAATATTTGAATAATTATGTGAACTGCTTATTTGAAAAATATATATGATTTGAAATATCTAGCTTGCATTGTTATTCTATATGTATATATACAGTATATATATATATATATATATATATATATATATATATATATATATATATATATAGATCAAAAAATGAAATTAGTTTAGCTTTTAACTTTTACACATAATATTTAAAGCAGAGTGTGTTGGTCTAGTGGTCAGTGAGTTCATAATGTATTTTCATTAGTATGTCATTGGATCTAATGACTTCACTTGCTTCTTTTCCCAATTAACTAATGCATTTACTAGCACACATATGACTGATATATTTATATAAATATAAATAAGTCAATTTTTTTCATAAAAATAACAAGTGGTAGTCAGGGGAATCAAACTTGTGACTTAATGAAAAGAATCTTTAAAACAGATTGCTTACCACTGCACCCCCATAGTCTGCTTTAAAAGTGTTTATAAATCCATAATTCAATGTATAGAAGTAACAGACTCCATTATTTATGCTGAGTCTTGTGGGACGAATTCAAGGCCTAAACTAAAATGAAAATATTTAAGTCCATTCTTGATCATTTTTTAAAAAGTAAACTCATTTTCCATATGATTTTCCACCCTCTAACTGATTGGTATGGCAACTTTTGTGATGCTTTAAAGAAATTCTTATTCCTAAAGCATTGTGATTTCTCTTCTTAGAGAATAAGTACCTAATCAGTAGGTTAAGAGACATTTTTACTTTTTTCTCAAGAAAGTGTATTGTATTTTTTCAAAGGAAAAACACATGATCAATGCACAGTACTTTCTTTACTCTGTTTATCGTGTTTTGTTTTCATATATTAAAGGATCTTAAGTTTTAGTCATAAACCTAAAATTTAGGTTAATTATAACCTTATTTTTCTAATCTGCTTTTCTCTACATTCACAGTAATTCTGCTCACTTGTCAGCATGTGTGTGTTTATGTTGCTCAGTTGTGTCCAACACTTTGTGACCTCATGTACCATAATACACCAGGACATCTTTATGTCCATGGTCATGTTGCTCCACTTGGATATCCAGTTTATCCACAGCATACAGCTCCTGGTATTCCTAGGTGGTCTCCCATCGAAGTACTGAGCAGGCCCAACCCTGCATGGTTTCAGGTTGGTGTGACCTCTTGGTTCCTTGACTGGGATTGAACCCAGCTCACAGAGGTGAAAGCACTGAATCCTAACCACTGGACCACAGGAGACCCCACTTGTCAACGCACTTATGTCTAAATATGTGTAACATGTGTAACATAAATGTCTTGTTACAAAATATCACTGCTCTCTTTGCCAGGAGGTCATTAGGAACAGCTGACATGAGAAAGTAACAAATAAAAAGAGCTGAGAAATGTAAAGGTTGTTTATTTATTTATTATTTAGATATATAATATAATATCCTAATAAAAAAATAATCTAAAACCTGACCAATGGTGTGTGCAGGTCCGAAATCCCCACAAGGGGCACTAGATGGCAGCATTGAGCTCTGTCTGACACACAATAGCCACAGTGCTATCTGGATCAGTTCTCCGGACCCTTGTCACAGTTTGGGGGGTCACGACCTCCCAGACAGGTGTAATTGTTGGCTAATGACTGCACGTTGAAATATTATTTCATGTTATGGGAGACACTCATTTCCCGAGCCCCCAACACATGGCCCCCTACTGCTTCCTTTGACATAGATTTGTAATAGAGGGCCGTATGTGATTCTGTGGGTTATGGATGTAATGGATGTGCTGCGAGGCGTGAGGACGCATGCTGAGTACAGGCAGCCATCAGGGAATAGATAACAAACACCTAGAGAAGTGTTAGTGATGCATGGAGGGCTTGCTGGAGGGGCCTTAAAGGGACATGGAAGATTCCACGGTGTTACTAGGTATAACATATCCCTGGGTATCTATTTACTGTTATGAACTTTTATTAAGAAGTGCTTATAAGCTCTTATTTTATAAATAAACAGTCCTCTGCAGCATATGCAGACACAGACTCTGTAGTACTTGCTGTGCTATGTCTCATACTAACCATTCAGTGACCAAATCTTAAACATGGTTCCTGATAGGCTATGACACTACACTGTACATCCAGCCCTACAGAGTCTATGTCTTCATGTGCTGAAAAAGTCAGACCCATGCAGGGACAATTTGTAAGATTTTAGACAGTAAAACAGAACTTATAAGCACTTCTTCATAAAATAAGGTATATAAAAGTAAATTAATAGACAGGGATATTATAGACCTAGTAGCATTCCATGTCCTTTTAATGAGAATTGCCTTCTGGGGTATGTTGCAACTTTAAGGCTATCTGAGGCTTTAGGGTTGGATAGAGACCTCTCTGGTGGGATGGGGATGTCTCTGGTAGGATAGAGACATCTCTGGTAGGATAGAGACATCTATGGTGGGATGGAGACCTCTCTGATGGGATGGAGACCTCTCTGGTGGGATGGGGACATCTCTGGTAGGATGGAGACATCACTGGTGGGATGGAGACCTCTCTGATAGGATGGATACCTCTCTGGTGGGAAAGAGACATTACTGGTGGGATGGAGACATTACTCTTTGGATGGAGACGTCTCTGGTGGGTTGGAGGTGTCTCTGGTGGGGTGGAGGCATCACTGGTGGGATGGAGATGTCTCTGGCAGGATAAAGACATTACTTGTGGGATGAAGACCTCTCTGGTGGGATGGAGACGTCTCTGGTGGGATGGAGATATCTCTGGTGTGGTGGAGACCTCTCTGGTGGAATAGAGACATCACTGGTGGGATGGAGATGTCTCTTGTGGGATGGAGGCATCACTGGTGGGATGGAGATGTCTCTGGCAGGATGGAGACATTACTTGTGGGATGAAGACCTCTCTGGTGGGATGGAGACGTCTCTGGTGGGATGGAGATATCTCTGGTGTGGTGGAGACCTCTCTGGTGGAATAGAGACATCACTGGTGGGATGGAGACCTCTCTGGTGGAATAGAGACATCACTGGTGGGATGGAGACCTCTCTGGTGGGATGGAGACATCACTGGTGGGATGGAGACCTCTCTTATGGGATGGAGATCTCTCTGGTGGGGTGGAGACCTCTCTGGTGGGATGGAGACGTCTCTGCTGGGCAGAGATATTCATGTTTGATGTTGGTTTATAGGTCACTGTTGTGTCCATCTTATAAGAAATTGCTAATTAACAAGACACGGAAAAGCTACACTAATAATGACAAATTCTAGAAAGATTCTGAGAAGTTATTAACAAAAATAATAAGAGTGCTCACGGAAGAGCGACACAAGGAAACAGGCTTGGACTTATTACCTATTATAGAATACCTGGAATACAATGATTCTGTACTTGGGGACACCACTAATGTGTTTATTTTTCAACTTTATTAACAATAACCATATTCAAAGAACTGGCACAGAGGAATGCCACAATCCAAGCTTTGCAGTGGAAGCCATTTCTGCACCATGTGACCAGTGGAGGCTGATGACTTTCCAAGTTGGTGGGGCAGTAGACAGAGACCTGGCCCCTCCCCTTATATTGACTCCACCCAACAGTATAAACCCCTCCCCTTCACATGTTACCTGCATAGACCCTGCCAAGTGACACAGACTCCACCCACAAAAGTGATCCCATAGAGAAAGACAGGCATAGAGATGGGGGGGGGGGGGGGGGATAGTGAAAGAGGTGGATAGAGAGAGAAGGAGGGATAGAGAGAGAGAGAGGGGGGGGGCTAGTGAGAGAGGTGGATGGAGAGTTAAAGAGAGAGATAAAGAGAGAGAGGGGGTAGTGAGAGAGGAGGAGAGAGAGTAAATGATAGAGAGGGGGGGGGGGTAGTGAGAGAGGAGGCCAGAGAGTGAATGATAGAGAGGGGGCTAGTGAGAGAGGAGGATAGAGAGTGAATGATAAAGGGGGGGATAGTGAGAGAGGAGGCCAGAGAGTGAATGACAGAGAGGGGGGTAGTGAGAGAGGAGGATAGAGAATGAATGATAGAGATGGGGGTAGTGAGAGAGGAGGCCAGAGAGTGAATGACAGAGGGGGGATAGTGAGAGAGGAGGATAGAGAGTGAATGATAGAGGGGGGGGGGTAGTGAGAGAGGAGGCCAGAGAGTGAATGATAGAGGGGGGGGTAGTGAGAAAGGAGGATAGAGAGTGAATGATAGAGGGGGGATAGTGAGGGAGGAGGATAGAGAATGAATGATAGAGGGGGGCAGTAGTGAGAGAGGAGGATAGAGAGTGAATGATAGAGAGGGGGATACTTAGAGAGGAGGATAGCGAGTGAATGAGAGAGATGGGGGATAGAGAGAGAGAAGGATAGAGAGTGAATGATAGAGAGGGGGTGGTGAGAGAGGATAGAGAGTAAATAATAGAGGGGGGATAGTGAGAGAGGAGGACAGAAAGTGAATGATAGAGAGGGGGGTAGTGAGAGAGGAGGACAGAGAGTGAATGACAGAGAGGGGGGATAGTGAGAGAGGAGCACAGAGAGTGAATGATAGAAAGGGGGGGTAGTGAGAGAGGAGGATAGAGAGTGAATGATAGAGGGGGATAGTAAGAGAGGAGGATAAAGAGTGAATGGTGGGGGGTAGTGAGAGAGGATGACAGAGAGTGAATGATAGTGAGGGAAAGAGAGGGATGGAGAGAGACGGATAGAGAGAGGAAGGTATATAGAGAGAGGGAGATAGAAAGTTATATATATATATATATATATATATATATATATATATATATATATATATATATATATACATACACTTATACACACACACATATATATATTCACACATGCATATAATATAATATATGAGGGCCTCTATCGCTCTTTTGCCCACCATATTATAAATGATTGTTGTGGTGAACTACCTACTCATAAGGTCCACAACACAGGCTGAGATCCCGCTCCATGCTGATGATAGCCAGTAAGCTTGAAACAGCTGTACATGGATTGGATACTCAGCTTGTGTTAAATCCAACCTTGGCTTTGCATTAAAGCTGTGTAATAATACAGCATGCATAAGCTTAAAGGAAGCCATGTTTGATAATGGCTACGGAATGAAGAGCGAGGCATTTGTGGCCATATTTAAAAAGTGGGAGGCACATATACAAACTGTTGTAATTCTTACACCGTTCACCTGATTTGGATGTAAATACCCTCAAATTAAAGCTGAAAGTCTGCAGTTAAAGCACATCTTGTTAGTTTCATTTCAAATCCGTTGTGGTGGTGTATAGAGCCAAAAAGATTAGAATTGTGTCGATGTCCCAATATTTATGGACCTGACTGTATATATATATAAAAATACACATGCATTTTATATTTATATATATACTAGCGAATTGCCCGTCAAAAAATGACGGCAATAGAATTGTAAGTCAAGGAATGTTGTTTAGCACAGACATTATTTTTGTGGTGGTCTGAGATCTCGGCGCTCATTGCGAGCCTCTTGGTTGTTGTATTTTTTATTATCAGAGGCGCTTTTGGTGTCATTGTAAGGTTGGCTCTAATCTGCTTTTTGCGCTTATTGCAAGGCTGTCCCCTGGTGTAGTTTATGTGGGAAGGAGGTTCTCACACAAGATTTGACTGTACATGGCCTCGTCCATCGTTCCTTAGTTGCGGTGCAGTTGTCCTGTTCCCTTAGCAGAAAAACACCCTCAAAGCCTAATGTTTCCATCTACATGTTTGACGGTGGGGATGGTGTTCTTGGGGTTATAGGCAGCATTCCTCCGCCTCCAAACACGGCGAGTTGATGCCTAAGAGCTCGATTTTGGTCTTATCTGACCACAACATTTTCACCCAGTTCTCCTCTGAATCATTCAGATGTTCATTGGCAAGCTTCAGACGGGCCTGTACATGTGTTTTCTTGAGCAGGGGGACCTTGCTGGCGCTGCAGGATTTCAGTCCTTCGCGGCATAGTGTGTTACCAATTGTTTTCTTGGTGACTATGGTCCCAGCTGCATTGAGATCATTAACAAGATCCTCCCGTGTAGTTTTGGGCTGATTCCTCACCGTTCTCATGATCATTGAAACTCCACGAGGTGAGATCTTGCATAGAGCATCAGACCAAGGGAGACTGGCAGTTATTTTGTGCTTCTTCCATTAGCGAATAATCGCACCAACTGTTGTCACCTTCTCACCAAGCTGCTTGGCGATGGTCTTGTAGCCCATTCCAGCCTTGGGTAGGTCTACAATCTTGTCCCTGACATCCTTGGACAGCTCTTTGGTCTTGGCCATGGTGGAGAGTTTGGAATCTGATTGATTGCTTTTGTGGACAGGTGTCTTTTATACAGGCAACTAGCTGAGATTAGGAGCACTCCCTTTAAGAAAGTGCTCCTAATCTCAGCTCGTAACCTGTATAAAAGACACCCGGGAGTCAGTAATCTTGCTGACTGGTAGGGCATCAAATACTTATTTCCCTCACTGATCTGCAAATCAATTATAACTTTTTTTACATGCATTTTTCTTGGGTTTTGTTTTTGTTATTCTGTCTATCACTGTTAAAATACACCTACCATTAAAATTATAGACTGATCATTTCTTTGTCAGTGGACAAACGTTCAAAATCAGCAGGAGACCAAATACTTTTTTCCTCCACTGTATCTTACACATACAATAAGAGATCTCCCCCAAAAGTAAGTATACCCTCTCCTTATAAATACATATGGACATAGAGAGAGACTAAGACACAGGTCCCCTTCTGGATCGCTACCTTGTGGTGGTGAAGGGGCTTGTTACCTCAATGAAGCTGTGAGTTATATCATGAAGGGTCACCCAAGATGGGCAGGTCATTTCAGAGAGGTCAGACAAAATGCAGTTTACTGGAGTAGGAACTGGCAACCCACTCCAGTATCTTTGCCATGAAAACCATATGGATAAGCACAACCAGAAACACAGACAGATGTACCTGGTGTGCTGTAACCATGTGGAAAATGAGGGTCAGACATGACTGAAAGACAGAACAACAACAGCAAGACACAGAGAGGGATAAGAACTCACCTGAGCTCTGCAGCTGCTTCTGTCTGGTATAGGCCGGGGTGGTGACAGACAGATCATAAGCTTGGTGTGTGGAGCAGGGCAGTCAGAATCAATAAGACTCCCAGAGTATTGAGGAAACTGAATCTCTACACTCAGCTCCCCATCTGCATGCACTGTGAACTGGGAGTTGTTTTTTTCAATAAGCATTATTGAGATTGTCAGGATTGCACCAATGTATTCACTTCTGGGGGGAGTGTGAGAGGTGCTGTCCCTGCAGGATCCAGGACTTTTCCCTCCAGGACATTCTGATTGGATGATGCTGCGTTTGACAGACAGGCTCAACTCTATGAGTTAGAGCACAGTTTGGAAATAGATAGCATTGTGACAGCATTTTTTTTTTATTCTCACATGTACCCTGATTTGTATTACTAGACAAGTCACCAGCAGGGGGCTAGATGTGATAAGCCGGGGGTTTTGACTGCAGCACAGTGTGATTTAAGTGACAGCAGCAGCTATTAAAAAAATTAAATATTGAACATGATAAAATTATTTTTTATTTTTTTATTATATAAATTATACAATTAAGTAAGTAATGGGGTATTAAGTCAGTGCATTCATTTTGGGAGGGTAGTTGCCTATTTGCCCCTATGCACCAGCCGCCTCTGCATGTGACCTTGCCCACTTGTAGAAGCAGATAAACAGAAACAACAATGGTGTCTGCAGCACATGATACATTTTACCCACTATCAAGTCTAGTTCTTCAAACATACATAATACAAACATGAAACTACAGTGGTTCTCTAAGACTTGAATAAATACAGAAATAGATTGCTAATATGCCACAAGCTACATAACACTGGGATGCAATTTAAGGTTTCAGAATAAATCATTGCTCAGAGATTCAAGACTTCAGATTATTCATTTATATAATATTTAATATATTTATTAGTATAATATTTAATATATTTATATAAAATTTAAAGCACACCTGGTTAAATCAGTGATAATTTTGGACTGATTTACCCATTTAATATTCTGCACCTTCCTACACAAAGTCCCCATAAAATCAAAATGTAAAAGAAATAAAAACTATAATTTGAGCCCTTTATAGTAGAAGTCGAAGTATCCATTTTATTTGATCTACTTTAGTAATGATCCTTGTTATCCCTCCCATATTAGTAGTTAGTAGTTTGTAACCATGTTTATAGCAGATGTGGATGTGACACCCGCTCCCCACAATAAGATTATTATACACGTCTATCTTGTTAAATGGAGAATAATTAATTGTTTATAATAATAATGATTAGATGTAATTTCACTTGGGTGCTCTAATTACTGTGTAATTAAGAGATTTCTGTGCTCTGTGGAGTTCATATCAAAATGTTCCAAATATCTCATAAAGGGAAACTGTAATGTGCTCATAGAGGAGGATCACATTCATTTATTTATCAACAAAGTAGCAAATAATTTGCTAATTCAGAAATGAAATTAAATGTAACTTAAAACCTACATTTGAACTTCATTGCTTCTCTCTACCCTGCAAGGCCAGGAAATAATCTACCCAGGAGGCCGCCATAATTTGTTTCTGTACTAAGTTTCTCCACAAAGCTAATGCAGGAATAAAGACTCCTAACAGGACATGTTCCTCTCACATTACCTCAACAGCTAATAGTGAGTGGATAGTTCTTCGAGAGCTGCAACAGTAATGTTTAAATGTAAGTTTTAAAAGCTGTACTGTTTTCTTTCTTCAAAAACGAATCGGTAATTCAAATATATACAAATGCACTAATGAGAAAGCGATGGCGGTAGGAGGTGCGTTTAAGGGGTACGTTGGGGGAGATATATACTAAGAGAGGTGCAGAAAGTTGAAGGGGTATATTGGGGATATGTAATAAGAGAGGGGGTACAGAGTTTAAGGGGCTCAATGAGGGATATATAATAAGAGAGGTGGCAGAGAGTATAAGGAGTACATTGGGGATATGTAATAAGAGAAGGGGTAGAGAGTTTAAGGGGTATGTTAGAGAGACATATAATAAGAGAGGGGGAGAGAGTTTAAGGGATAGGTTTTGGGATATATAATAAGAGAGGGGAAAAGAGTTTAAGAGGTACGTTAGCGGTATATATGATAAGAGAGGGGGCAGAGCGTACAATCGGTACATTGGGGGGATATATAATAAGAGAAGGGGTAGAGAGAATAAGGGGTACATTGGGGGATATGTAATAAGAGAGGGGGCAGGGAGTATTAGGGGTACATTGGGGGGATATGTAATAAGAGAGGGGGTAGGGAGTATTAGGGGTACATTGGGGATATGTAATAAGAGAGGGGGTAGAGAGTTTAAGGGATATGTTGGGATATATGTAACAAGAGAGGGGGTAGAGAGTTTAAGGGATATGTTGGGATATATGTAACAAGAGAGGGGGTAGAGAGTTTAAGGGATATGTTGGGATATATGTAACAAGAGAGGGGGTAGAGAGTTTAAGGGATATGTTGGGATATATCAACATATCCCTTAAACTCTCTACCCCCTCTCTTGTTACATATATCCCACCTTTCCAATTTACTGCAACCCCTTCTCAGTCCTCTCACTACCCTCACATGCCCTGATATTGCTACCACACAATACAATTTGACTCTAAATTCCACCCTGGACTCTCTAGCCCCCATAACCGCAGGCAGACGCCAACGCTCTCATCTACAACCATGGCACACTACACAAACACGCTACATCCAGAAGTGCTCCCGTGGCGCTGAACGACTATGGAGGAAATCTCACTCCTCATCAGACTTCCTTCATTACAAGTTTATCCTACGCTCCTATCACTATGCCTTCAATCTTGCCAAACAGAGCTACTTCTCATCATTAATATCAAATTTGGCCTCCAACCCCAAACATTTGTTCTCCACTCTTAACACTCTCCTCTAACCCTCTCCCACCTCCCACCCCTTCCTCTCTTAAAGCTGAAGATTTTGCTAGATACTTTAATAGTAAAATTGAAAATATTCATAATGAACTCTCGTCTCAACACGCCCATATCACACCTTCTCCTCAAAAAACAAACAGCAGTCTGCCTTCACCCTTTCCCAAACCTATAGCCACTATAAACTCCTTTAACCCTGTAACTGAGGATGAAGTTGCTAACCTTCTAACAAACTCTCGTCTCACAACTTGTCCACATGATCCTATTCCATCACAGCTGATCCCCCCCTCTCTACCACACTTATCCCAGCTCTCACGCATCTATTCAACCTTTCCTTAGACACTGGCAAGTTTCCATCACCTTTGAAACAAGCCACAATTACACCCATTCTTAAGAAACCCACATCTGATCCAGCTTCTCCATCTAATTACCGCCCTATCTCTCTACTTCCCTTGGCTTCTAAACTACTTGAGCGTGTCGTCTACACTCGCCTTACACAATTCATTTCCTCCAACTCCCTCCTTGATCCCTTCCAGTCTGGCTTTCCGACCCCAACACTCTAGAGAGACAGCTCTCACAAAAGTTACTAATGACCTGCTCAACGCCAAATCAAAGGGTAATTTCTCTATCCTAATTCTCCTGGATCTCTCTGCTGCCTTTGACACAGTTGATCATCCTCTTCTTATCCAAATTCTCCACTCTCTTGGCATCCGTGACACTGCTCTCTCTTGGTTCACATCTTATCTAGAAAATCGAACATTTAGTGTCTCCTTCTCTGGCACCTCTTCATCTCCTCGGCCTCTAACTGTCGGTGTACCCCAAGGCTCAGTCCTAGGCCCCCTCCTTTTCTCTATCTATACATCCTCCCTTGGTGCCCTTATACAATCTTTTGGATTTCAGTATCATCTATATGCTGATGACACCCAAATCTACATCTCTGCACCTGAACTATCCCCCTCTCTTCTAGCTCATGTTGCCAATGGCCTCTCGAGCATATCCTCCTGGATGTCTGCCCGTCAACTCAAACTCAACATGTCTAAGACAGAGCTGCTTATCTTTCCACCCTCTACTACAGCTTTCACTCCGCAAATATCTCTCACTGTTGACAATGCCATCATCACTCCCACCTCTCAGGCCCGCTGTCTTGGGGTCCTACTGGACCCTTCCCTCTCTTTCATTCCCCACATCCAATCACTCACAAAATCTTGTCACTTTCACCTAAAAACATATCCAAAATACGCCACTACCTCACACAAGACACAACTAAAATTCTTATTCACGCTCTCATCATATCTCGCCTTGATTACTGCAACACTCTTCTTGCTGGCCTTCCTATCACCCGTCTGTCTCCACTCCAATCCATTTTGAATGCATCCGCTAGACTCATCTACCATACTAAACGATCAGTGTCTGCAGCACCTCTCTGTCAGGCACTCCACTGGCTTCCCATAGCGTCTAGAATACATTTCAAAATCATGACCCTAACATATAAAGCCCTCCACAATAGTGCACCCTCCTACATCTCTGCTCTCATCCCAAAATACACTCCCACCCGCCCTCTTCGCTCTGCTAATGACCTTCTTCTCTTCTCCTCTCTCATCACCTCCTCTCATTCCCGGCTTCAAGACTTTTCACGTGCTGCCCCTATTCTTTGGAACTCTTTACCTCGCACCACCAGACTATCTTCCTGCCTCAGATCCTTCAAAATCTCTTTAAAAACACATCTATTCAAAAAAGCCTATCATCTTTAGCCTCTTCATTCACTATGCATCTCTCACTTTCCTGTACCTCACCCATACCCTTTAGAATGTAAGTTTGCGAGTTTTAATCTTGTGAGGTGCTTTAGGGAAAGCACAGTGTATATCAGATTGAAAGCTCAATAACAGGGTCTTCCATTATTTTCATTGTGGGGCATTGTTTTTACTTGTACCTAACCCCTGTATTGCGCTGCGGAACATGTTGGCGCATTATAAATAAAGGATAATAATAATAATAATAATATGTAACAAGAGAGGGGGCAAAGAGTTTAAGGAGTACGTTAGTGTTATATATAATAAGAGAGGGGGAAGTTTAAGAGGTACGTTAGTGGTATATATAATAAGAGAGGGGGCAGAGCGTTTAAGATGTTCGTTCTTGGATATGTAATAAGAGAGGGGGCAGAGAGTTTAAGAGGTACGTTGGGGGATATGTAATAAGAGAGGGGGCAGAGAGTTTAAGAGGTACGTTAGTGGTATATATAATAAGAGAGGGGGCATTTTAACGCATATATATACAAAGCAAATTTAAATATTTTGTGTACAAAATCATATTTATTATACTGAATGCTTTAGAATTGTACTATTATGCTGAAAAGTGTAGAATAAAATATTTAAGTTTTTGTGATTATTTTAATGCAATGGCAATGAAACAAAAATGTTGTTCTTCAATTTTTTTTAAACTAACTGCTGTTTTTTGCCCATTAATCTGGTATTCTGCACCAATGAGCTTTGTGTATTCTGCGGTACAAGGAATTTAGATATAATTATACTGAAATTAGTGTTTGAAAGCTCGTTCATTATAAAAGTGTATAAATAATTATTATTCTAGGGTCAGGGACGTTCTGATGTACATTAAAGTTAATTGATATTTAACCTCTGGATCGCTGGTGCAGCAAAAGACAAAATCCAATGTATAGGGGAGCAGTCACTCAGATTTATTTTAAGGTCCAGCGTCAATGGAGTGTTTCATTGCTGCCAGTGAAGTAAGCGAGGGTTAAACTGTCCTGATTAGACCGACATGAAATTAAATGGGAAATCACGGATTACAAACTGTCTCTTTTTATGACTTGCAAATTAGAATAGAAATTAAACGGCCAGAACAAAGTGCTCCCCCTGCCCGGCGGACGCAGCCAACTGAGCAGGGGATTGGCTGCAACTGCTGCCCGTCAATAAGTGTCATTCACAGAGCACTGACCTTCACTGCAAGCAGAGCCAAACCCTGATATAGGCCCTCATTCAATTACAATTTGGCCAATTGAATAGAGCTCTAAATAAGCACATAACATATTTTTTTAAAGAAGTTTTTACTTAGTAAACATCTATCCAAAAGCAAGGTTTTCACTAACTAAAAACGTCTTTAAAAAAATATGCTATGTGCTAATTTAGAGCCCTATTCAATTGGTTAAATCTTAATTGAATGAGGCCCATAGAAGGGAGAGGGCCATGTCTGCTCCGCAGTGCTACTGAACAGCTTAGTACAAATAAATACAGTACTCCTGCTAATAAAGGACCCCTGTAACACCCTAAATAAGCAGTTAGTTGTTTTAATCATGTCCTGATCATCCATAAAAACCCAATTTCACTGGTTTACAAAATAACATTTATCAGATCATCCTAACAGAACTTTTTATGCTGAATTCAAAAAGTCTTTCTCTATTACACAAGGATTTTATCTTACACACAGGTTAAAGCTAAAACAATATGCATTTACGTACATTTGTGGCAGTATTCATGTTACTTACAAAGTAACGGTTGATGATTTCCTTGAGTACTTACCATCTGGAACATCCCTCTTAACAGCCTTATTAAATTGCAATTCGGCAAATTCTAAAGGGCTCTATATAAGCACAGAGCATACTTTTGGATAGAAGTTCATTGACTAAAAAACTCTGTAAAAAAAATATGCTATGTGCTTATATAGAGCCTTTTAGAATTTGCCTAATGGCAATTTAATAAGGCTTTATGTGTCCAGGGGACTCCACAAGATATCTTGGTGTAATGGCTCACCATGTTTGTTACTGACAGCTCTAAGATTTACAGGAAATCCAAGTAAGAGATTAAGTTTAAAGGGTATTTTACATCCCATAACTTTGAATGAATGAGGTTTTAAGCCACGATGTTGTGGTAGTTCTGTGCTTTAAAGTCTCCCCAAAAACTTTTGGTATCTCTTCTGAACGATCTCCATGACGGTTTTTCGACTTGGTTTTAAAGATCTTTGAATTTTCCATCTTTGATCAAATCTTTTATTTGAGCCACAAAAATACCTTTTTTAATTTTAGCATCATGCATTCTAGGGAAACCCAGCACCATTTTTATCCATGGCCTTAACAATGTTTTTAAAAATTCCTAATTTATATGGAGCAGAAGACAAAAAAGGTTTTCAAGGTTGACCAATTGGGGGGAGGGGGGGGGGGGTTAACAGTTTTCTTTCTGGATGTGAGTGACTGACGCTCTGGCCAGTCCTTCTTGATGTAATGACTTTTCCTGTGTCTACTGTCCCACTTGCACAAGAACCAACAACATTTAGTATAGCCAGGCTACAAACCAAGGAACAGTGCAAGGACTTTCCAATCATCACAGTTGTATTTAGGATACTGAATTTTTCCAAAAGGAATTTCATTTTAGCAGCTAATGGGACAGAAGAACATTTGTTTCCATTGTGCAAAAGGACGCCTTTCAAACTAGATTTAGATGAGCCAATGAAGAGTCATTATTCTGTTAGTTTTTGACCAAGAGCATCCATTACAGAGCAACTATTAATAAAAATAAAAATATTAAGCTCATCTTGGCGGTTTAAAAAAACCAAAACACACTCTGGTGCAAGCCATTAATATGTGCAAGCCATTAATTCTAGACTCAAAAAGTTTGGACTGTTTTTCTGGATAAATTCAAATCCCAAACAAGGTTGTTAAAATCAGCTCAAGTTAATAGATGGGCCTCAGAAGGAGTTGTACTTGCTTCAAAGATAGGGTCAATCTGCTCATGAACTGGGCATTCATTGGTTAGAGTTACATTTTTTGTAGGCTGTGGTGCAGGTAAGTCCTCACTGTGAGGGACTGGCCTCATAGCAGACGGTAGATTTGGGTATGTCACTGTGTGTTTGGATTTAGATCTTACTGCTGTGATGTCTGCCTCAGCAAATATGGGGGCCCAGCTTTTGGTCACCTACTTTACAACCAAAATGTAGCTCATAACGTTTTAAAAATGTCCCTGGCATAATGATAGAGTACAGTAATCTAATAATTTCATGCCAGAAGAGAACCCAAGCTAGAGCTATGCGCACACAGCTTACTGCTGGCATCAGTTTCTCAGACTAGTGCTCTGTGCATGATGGGATGCGACACAAACCCGTGTCTGCTCGTTTGTCTGCCTCCTGCCTCCACCTGCCTGCCAGTCTGTCCACCAATGTCCGGCTGATACATAAAATAGCAAAATCATTATTTTGAAAAAAAGGTTATTTAACTAATTGTTACAAAATTGGTCAGATCTTTTGATAGAATTATTAATAAAATGATGTGGGTGACAATAAAAATTCTGATTACAAATTTTACTTCAGGTGAAATGTTATTGTAGAAACACCTTAATTTTTTCATGTGAGAAAAATTGTGTTTACCAGTGAAAAGCAGCACTCAGTATTAAAGTAATGTTCAAAGACTGAAGTATGAGTCTCCAACTGAGCTGGTTGTCTCCTACCTGATAAGGTCAGACACCTTCACCTCCCATCAATAGGCTCAGTAGAGAGTAGAGCTAAAATACTTACAAACGCTGCTTGTCCTGCTCTGTAAACACCCCTTTGTGCCCTGGAACTATAAATGTCATGGCAGCCTCCATACCCTAGCGGAACCTGCTCAAATGAAGATTGTCTTCATTTCATGTCCATAACAGATGTAAGATGTTTGCTAATCTACAAAGGTCCTTTAAACTCAACTGTCCCCGCTTTTCTGCCCACTCTACAACCATAATAATATATGTAATGACACATGAACATGTCCACCATTTGTTATCATTTACATCCAGATCTGAGGAAGATTTAAATACAGATGAAGTTTCTACCTGCACAATTGGAATGTGACAGGTAAAACTGCCAGTGCTAATAAAAATCTCAGCAGTTTACAAAGTGATTTAATAGAAAATGGAAGTCCACTTAAAGAGTTATTGTATAAAAGTTACAAATGTCATTTTTTTTTTTTTTTTATTGCCTTTTTTGCTTTATAAAATCATTTTAACTCTTATAAAAAAGACCACATTGATCTTTAAAGGTTGATTTTGTGGTGAGACGCATTCAAAGTCTCCTCCCAGAACAGTGATCAGCAGAAACAAACATGCTAAAATCTACAGCAGCATAATTGATAATAAATAAAAGACTGTAATAATAATAATAATAATACAAATATTGTTCTTATTATATTTACATTCTATAAGTTTTTTGTTTTTGTTTCAAATATTTTTGTTTGAAGGAGTATATGTAAAATAAAGGAGTGTATTGGCCCTTTAACACGTGGGCCCCATGGTACATGTGAGGTCTGACTAGTGACTATAAAGTGGGAATAATACATCTCTTTCTCTGCTGCTCATTTGTCATCCTATATAACCAAGTATCCTACTGGCTTTTCCTGCTACATTGATCACTTAGCTTTAAAACATCCCATAATTTCTTCTTGTTGTTGTTGGGAAATTCCATTAAACATTAAAAGTTGTAAAATGTTATATTTGTGTATGATATTATTATATATTTTTACTTAGTACAATAATATAATCGTCTGTACTAATGTTATTGTTCTCTATTTGCCATGTAAATAAGCCAGCGGTGTGTGTGATTATGATGGATCTATATCAGATTGGAGATGCTGTAAAGTCATTAATCTTCCCAATAAAAGCTTTTGGAAGGTGCCTAATTTCCAGTATTTCCATGATTGGTGTGGAGAGTAATCATGCATGTAATATTTTGCACTACATGTATGGGCACCTCTCAGGCCCCCTGTCCTTTTTTAATTCGTGCCTCCAGGCCTCATTGAATAACCAAACAGCCTGAATCAAAAGCCAATTTTCACACTTCCGTCATGTGACATTAGCTGAGGGATAATACATAATTCATGGCAAAATGGGGATGACCCACCCATCAAAACAAAGAGAGGGAAACGCTTAGGAATTACATGCACTTTAAAACGATCTAAATTACAACTTTATTTAAAGGTTTAATGCATGTCAGGTGCAATACTGAACACGCATGTTAAGCCTAGATTTTCTAGTGCCCTTAATGAGTAGTCTGCCCCAGGCTGTATCCCACTTCAGAGGGCAGCAGATGTGAAATGTCCATTGGGAAAAGTGCTTGCGATTTCATCAACATTGGTGGGTGACCCGATCTATTCATGCACATTGATGGACACGATAAATCATCTTTACAACGAATTCTAATTATGGTTGTGTGGCCTGGGCGCCTCTTAAAAAAACACAATCCTAACACTTTTCCTTATTGCTTGGAAATTTCCGTCTGGGTCACGAGTGGTTTGTCTTCGCTGGATTCCCCAGAGTTCCTCTCCTTGGCATTACCTTTAAATTAGTGTGAATTCAAAAGTCAAAGAACTCTATTAAGTTACAAGTCAGTCTATATCAACCTAAATTTAATTCTGCACAAGAAGAAATTTGATTATCTTGGATTAATCCAGACCAAGATGATGACATTATATCAATTAATACTATAATAGATTCATGATTAGTGCTTTACATTGGGGTTTATAGATTTTAACCCAAAATTTCCCTGGGGTATTTTAACTTTGAACAATGCTTTTTCTGTAATTTGAAATGTAAAAATCATTAGTAAATACTTAACAAATGTATTTAAGGATATGGAGAACTGAAGAAAATTGAATTTTGTAGACAAAAATAATTGTTATTTATTTCAAAATGTAATGTTTTAGATTTCTATTTCTATTAGTATTTAAATATTTTACTCACGAAAAATGGTTTTACAAACAGTAATATGTAAACCAAAAAATGTATA
Source organism: Discoglossus pictus (assembly GCA_027410445.1). NCBI lineage: Eukaryota > Metazoa > Chordata > Amphibia > Anura > Alytidae > Discoglossus > Discoglossus pictus. The sequence continues at coordinate 160,162,908 of CM050168.1, read as the reverse complement.
CATATAATGCAATATTGTGTCTAATAATTTGAAAATATACAGGTTATATTAAAATGCTCTTTTCGATTCAAAGTATATATATATATATATATATATATATATATATATATATATATATATATATATATATATATATATATTTATAGATAAACTTATATATATATATTTCCTCTTTAATGACATTACATATTTTATTATTAGGGTACACAATCTAGCAGGCATTTTACAGATGATATATATATATATATATATATATATATATATATATATATATATATATATATAGTAAATAAATAGTACATCTGTGTTCACATTTGAATGTCTAAAACAAGTTAAAAAATCTGTTACCAGCAAAGAGTTCCTAGAAAAACAGTTATTACACTGCATTATGGGAAGCTGAGCAGGGACATGCAAATGTGCCCACAAATGCCTTACTCTTCAATCCATAGCCATTTTCAAACATGCTTCCTTTAAGCTTATGCCTGCTGTATTACATAGCTTCAATGCAAAGCCAAGGTTGGATTATACACAAGCTGAGAATCCTATCCATGTACAGCTGTTTCAAGCTTACTGGCTATCATCAGCATGGAGCGGGATCTCAGCCAGTGTTGTGGACATTATGAGTAGGTAGTTCACCACAACAATCATTTATAATATGCTGAGCAAAAGAGTGAAAGAAGCCCTCCACCGTACAGTAGTACAGTAAATAAATAGTACATCTGTGCTCACATCTGAATGTCTAAAACAAGTTAATAAACCTGCTTCCAGCTCAGAGTTCCGAGAAAAACAGTTATTACACTGCATTCTGGGAAGCTGAGCTGGGACATGCAAATGTGCCCACAATATATATATATATATATATATATATATCATTCCTCTTTTATGGCATAATATATTTTGTATCCTAATACAATATACATTCCGTATATCATTGTTACTGTATACAATGTATCAGGCATGTTACAGATAATATATATATATATATATATATATATATATATATATATATATATAAAAACATATATATCATTCCTCTTTTTGTGACATATATTTTGTATCCTAATATGATATACATTCTGTATGATTATTGTTACTGTATACAGTATATCAGGCGTGTTACAGATTATAATTTATCCCAAATACTGAATAATCTTTCTGAACCTGAAATCCACAAGGCAGCTGTGACAATACCACTACAACTTGTGGATGATGGAAATGATTTGTTAAGTGCTCAGAGTATTTGTTGGAAGAAAACTCATCAGATTGTTAACCACACAGAAAACTTTTATGGCTCCCAAAGGACACTTAAACTAGGCTGTAATGAATAGACTATCTGCGGTGTGTCAATGGTACACAACCTGATGGAGGCACCAGGACACCGGCCAGTGTTGGATTCTCTGGGTGTATTTCATTATAGTTACAGCACAAATCAATTACATGCTGTTGATTGATGGATGGGCCATTGGGGGAGCAGGTAGTGATGCCTTTTACTATCTGCCATAAAGGTTCTTCAGAAATGAAGCAACTTGCTGTTGAGACTACTTGAGTAAAAAAGATAAATTAAGATAATAAAAATAATTTATTACATGGACAGTATGAGGGACTGTGAGCATCAAGCCCACCACTTAATTCAAGAAATGTGTGGCATAGGCCAGGATTGGAAGATATCCCTGCTATGTACAGTCAATGTGATTTAATTGCTTGTGCACAGAAAGTAAATCCTCAAATCCAGGACTGAGTGTGGCTCTCCAGGACGGAACTTGCCTACCCCTGATGTAGTGGATAGGTGAATGTAAGACATATCCCCTTAATAATGAAATAGCTGCCAGATGAAAGGAAAGTCTAGGTCATGGCTTTCAGACAAACAATGTGGATCATGTAATAGGTGGTGGGTTGAGACAAACCCAGCATCTCAGGCAGGTAACATTTAATATTAAACAATTTTATTTACAGATGGCTTAATTTTGACTTTATAAATACACATTGTGTGAACTAGCAAATGGTGGACAAGCTCTTTGTCTTCTAGAGCTTACTCTCCCACTTTAAGTAGATTGTCTAAAGAGGTTCCAATAACCATCTATCCAACATTAAATATATAAAAACAACGCTGCTCCTGCTACTGTCTGTCAGAGAAAATATCACAGAAAGTAGCAGGAGCAGCGTTGAAGACTCAAAGAAGACTGAAATAAAAGTATATAACTACATATATTAATTTAATTAATACAATTATGCCTAAATCTATGCCTAACCCTAATCCCTGCCCCTAACCCTATGCCTAATCCTAACCCTATGCCTAACCCCTGACCCTAATCCTAAACTTAACCCTAACCCCTGACTCTATGTCTAACCCTAACCCTTACCCTATCCCTAATCCTAACACTAGCTCTAACCCCTGACCCTATGTCTAACCCTAACCTCTAACTTTATGCGTAACTCCTGACCGTAACCCCAACCCTAGCCCCCGACCCTAACCACAATATACAGTATAGATGGCGCTAGAGCGAGCCTCTTACGGAAAGCCAGCATGCATTACCACAATATACAGCGTAGATGGCACTAGAGCACGCGCGTCTACAGAAAGCCGGCAGTGCGCACTGGTGCGTGCAGCACAGCGCGATCAAAGTGCTACTATAAAAGGAAAGGATCAATGTAGCTTGTATACTTACATTTGAAGTTTAGTGTTTTAGATATCTTCTATTAGTTGTCCAAAGTATAAGAGAGGATCTGCCTGGGGAACTGTCCTGATAGTAGTTTTTATCTGTTGTCCTGATACGTGTTATTTCTGCTGTGGCCACTGTAGGCAAACTGTGGATCTGGCTGGATCCACCTAACAGGGGGTGGAGATAGAAAAACTGCTGCAGACTGCAATGGTGATTTCAAATGCTGTTTTGAAAAGGTAGATTTTTTCCTCTTCAAATACAGATGTTTTTGCTGATGAATAAGTAAACAAACAAACATTAAACAAAACCATATTGTATGAACACTGCAGGGCTACTTAACCAAGCTTCACTGAAGGCTGCGATGGAGCATTGCACAGCCCCTGCAAAGCTTAGTGAATGTAGATTAATGGTATGGACACAGGACCCTTCTAGATGGCTACTTTGTCATGGTGAAGGGACTTGAGTACTTCAGTGAAGCTGTGAGCTATACCTATGGAGGGTCACCCAAGATGGCCAGGTCATTGTAACTTATGGACACAACCAGACAAAAGATGTTTCGGTGTGCTCTTCAGGTCTTTTTTGGTACTAAAGCAGTTAAGGTTGAATCTGTCTGGATGATGCTTCTTAAAGGCAATGTCTGGTTATCTGGGCCTGAGGACCCTGAGCTTCTGAGATAAGACATTTATTGAGAGACTTGGATTAATGTTCTGGGTCACTTTCAGCTGCACAACATCTCACTGCTTCATGGAGTCCATTAGCTTTTGTGTAAGTTAATATTTTACTTTATTTTAGACATTCCAGCTGATAAGATCTTGCATAGTAATGTGGCCCCTCAGTAGGACATGAGACCCTCCCATTAGGGAATTAAATAGATGCTAATCCCTCTGAGCTGGATGTCAGGTCTTGTTTAAATAGGCAGATAAAGAATCACATCTATTTTATTAATTGTATTTGGTAACAAAATGAATCTTCACATCCAGTTTTGGATCACAAGCTGAGTCCTACAGATAACACAGAGAGAGAGACAAACCAGGGTATATGGGGAGAGACTGCAGGGTGAGGCAGCAGAGAGAGGGTGAGAGAGATCTGGGCCAGCATGAGACAGCTCAGGGTAAGACAGCTAGAGGTGAGCATGCGACAGCTAGAAGTGAGCAAGAGAAAGCTCGAATGAGACAGCCTGGGTGAGCATGAGACAGCTAGAAGTGAGCAAGAGAAAGCTTGGGTGAGCATGAGGCAGCTTGGGTGAGCATGAGACAGCTAGAAGTGAGCAAGAGAAAGCTCGGGTGAGACAGCCTGGGTGAGCATGAGACAGCTAAATGTGAGCATGAGACAGCTAGAAGTGAGCAAGAGAAAGCTTGGGTTGAGACAGCTTGGGTGAGCATGAGACAGCTAGAAGTGAGCAACAGAAAGCTTGGGTGAGCATGAGGCAGCTTGGGTGAGCATAAGACAGCTAGAAGTGAGCAAGAGAAAGCTCGGGTGAGACAGCCTGGGTGAGCATGAGACAGCTAGATGTGAGCATGAGACAGCTAGAAGTGAGCAAGAGAAAACTTGGGTTGAGACAGCTTGGGTGAGCATGAGACAGCTAGAAGTGAGCAAGAGAAAGCTTGGGGTGAGACAGCTTGGGTGAGCATGAGACAGCTTGGGTGAGCATGAGACAGCTAAAGGTGAGCATGAGACATCTAGAAGTAAACAAGAGAAAGCTCAGGTGAGACAGCCAGGGTGAGCATGAGACAGCTAGAGGTGAGCATGAGACAGCTAGAAGTGAGCAAGAGAAAGCTCGGATGAGATAACCTGGGTGAGCATGAGACAGCTAGAGATGAGCATGAGACAGCTAGAAGTGAGCAAGAGAAAGCTTGGGTTGAGACAGCTTGGGTGAGCATGAGACAGTTAGAAGTGAGCAAGAGAAAGCTTGGGGTGAGACAGCTTGGGTGAGCATGAGACAGTTAAAGGTGAGCATGAGACATCTAGAAGTGAGCAAGAGAAAGCTCAGGTGAGACAGCCAGGGTGAGCAAGAGACAGCTAGAGTTGAGCATGAGACAGCTAGAAGTTAACAAGAGAAAGCTCAGGTGAGACAGCCTGGGTGAGCATGAGACAGCTAGAGATGAGCATGAGACAGCTAGAAGTGAGCGAGGGAAATCTTGGAGTGAGACAGCTTGGGTGAGCATGAGACAGCTAGAGGTGAGCATGAGACAGCTAGAAGTGAGCAAGAGAAAGCTTGGGGTGAGACCGCTTGGGTGAGCATCAGACAGCTTGGGTAAGCATGAGACAGCTAGAAGTGAGCAAGAGAAAGCTTGGGTGAGACAGCTTGGGTGAGAATTAAACAGCTAGCAGCGAGCAAGAGAAAGCTTGAGGTGAGACAGCTTGGGTGAGCATGAGACAGCTAGAAGTGAGCAAGAGAAAGTTTGGGGTGAGACAGCTTGGGGTGAGCATAAGACAGCTAAAAGTGAGCATGAGACAGCTAGAAGTATTGTATTGTATTTGTTAACAAAATGAATCTTCACATCCAGTTTTGGATCACAAGCTGAGTCCTACAGATAACACAGAGAGAGAGACGAACCAGGGTATATGGGGAGAGACTGCAGGGTGAGGCAGCAGAGAGAGGGTGAGAGAGATCTGGGCCAGCATGAGACAGCTCAGGGTAAGACAGCTAGAGGTGAGCATGCGACAGCTAGAAGTGAGCAAGAGAAAGCTCGAATGAGACAGCCTGGGTGAGCATGAGACAGCTAGAAGTGAGCAAGAGAAAGCTTGGGTGAGCATGAGGCAGCTTGGGTGAGCATGAGACAGCTAGAAGTGAGCAAGAGAAAGCTCGGGTGAGACAGCCTGGGTGAGCATGAGACAGCTAGATGTGAGCATGAGACAGCTAGAAGTGAGCAAGAGAAAGCTTGGGTTGAGACAGCTTGGGTGAGCATGAGACAGCTAGAAGTGAGCAAGAGAAAGCTTGGGTGAGCATGAGGCAGCTTGGGTGAGCATGAGACAGCTAGAAGTGAGCAAGAGAAAGCTCGGGTGAGACAGCCTGGGTGAGCATGAGACAGCTAGATGTGAGCATGAGACAGTTAGAAGTGAGCAAGAGAAAGCTTGGGGTGAGACAGCTTGGGTGAGAATGAGACAGTTAAAGGTGTGCATGAGACATCTAGAAGTGAGCAAGAGAAAGCTCAGGTGAGACAGCCAGGGTGAGCAAGAGACAGCTAGAGCTGAGCATGAGACAGCTAGAAGTGAGCAAGAGAAAGCTCGGGTGAGACAGCCTGGGTGAGCATGAGACAGCTAGAGATGAGCATGAGACAGCTAGAAGTGAGCAAGAGAAAGCTTGGAGTGAGACAGCTTGGGTGAGCATGAGACAGCTAGAGGTGAGCATGAGACAGCTAGAAATGAGCAGGAGAAAGCTTGGGGTGAGACCACTTGGGTGAGCATCAGACAGCTTGGGTAAGCATGAGACAGCTAGAAGTGAGCAAGAGAAAGCTTGGGTGAGACAGCTTGGGTGAGAATGAGACAGCTAGCAGCAAGCAAGAGAAAGCTTGAGGTGAGACAGCTTGGGTGAGCATGAGACAGCTAGAAGTGAACAAGAGAAAGTTTGGGGTGAGACAGCTTGGGGTGAGCATAAGACAGCTAAAAGTGAGCATGAGGCAGCTAGAAGTATTGTATTGTATTTGGTAACAAAATGAATCTTCACATCCAGTTTTGGATCACAAGCTGAGTCCTACAGATAACACAGAGAGAGAGACGAACCAGGGTATATAGGGAGAGACTGCAGGGTGAGGCAGCAGAGAGAGGGTGAGAGAGATCTGGGCCAGCATGAGACAGCTCAGGGTAAGACAGCTAGAGGTGAGCATGCAACAGCTAGAAGTGAGCAAGAGAAAGCTCGAATGAGACAGCCTGGGTGAGCATGAGACAGCTAGAAGTGAGCAAGAGAAAGCTTGGGTGAGCATGAGGCAGCTTGGGTGAGCATGAGACAGCTAGAAGTGAGCAAGAGAAAGCTCGGGTGAGACAGCCTGGGTGAGCATGAGACAGCTAGATGTGAGCATGAGACAGCTAGAAGTGAGCAAGAGAAAGCTTGGGTTGAGACAGCTTGGGTGAGCATGAGACAGCTAGAAGTGAGCAAGAGAAAGCTTGGGTGAGCATGAGGCAGCTTGGGTGAGCATGAGACAGCTAGAAGTGAGCAAGAGAAAGCTCGGGTGAGACAGCCTGGGTGAGCATGAGACAGCTAGATGTGAGCATGAGACAGTTAGAAGTGAGCAAGAGAAAGCTTGGGGTGAGACAGCTTGGGTGAGAATGAGACAGTTAAAGGTGAGCATGAGACATCTAGAAGTGAGCAAGAGAAAGCTCAGGTGAGACAGCCAGGGTGAGCAAGAGACAGTAGAGCTAAGCATGAGACAGCTAGAAGTGAGCAAGAGAAAGCTCGGGTGAGACAGCCTGGGTGAGCATGAGACAGCTAGAGATGAGCATGAGACAGCTAGAAGTGAGCAAGAGAAAGCTTGGAGTGAGACAGCTTGGGTGAGCATGAGACAGCTAGAGTTGAGCATGAGACAGCTAGAAATGAGCAAGAGAAAGCTTGGGGTGAGACCACTTGGGTGAGCATCAGACAGCTTGGGTAAGCATGAGACAGCTAGAAGTGAGCAAGAGAAAGCTTGGGTGAGACAGCTTGGGTGAGAATGAGACAGCTAGCAGCAAGCAAGAGAAAGCTTGAGGTGAGACAGCTTGGATGAGCACGAGACAGCTAGAAGTGAACAAGAGAAAGTTTGGGGTGAGACAGCTTGGGGTGAGCATAAGACAGCTAAAAGTGAGCATGAGACAGCTAGAAGTATTGTATTGTATTTGGTAACAAAATGAATCTTCACATCCAGTTTTGGATCACAAGCTGAGTCCTACAGATAACACAGAGAGAGAGACGAACCAGGGTATATGGGGAGAGACTGCAGGGTGAGGCAGCAGAGAGAGGGTGAGAGAGATCTGGGCCAGCATGAGACAGCTCAGGGTAAGACAGCTAGAGGTGAGCATGCAACAGCTAGAAGTGAGCAAGAGAAAGCTCGAATGAGACAGCCTGGGTGAGCATGAGACAGCTAGAAGTGAGCAAGAGAAAGCTTGGGTGAGCATGAGGCAGCTTGGGTGAGCATGAGACAGCTAGAAGTGAGCAAGAGAAAGCTCGGGTGAGACAGCCTGGGTGAGCATGAGACAGCTAGATGTGAGCATGAGACAGCTAGAAGTGAGCAATGAAAGCTTGGATTGAGACAGCTTGGGTGAGCATGAGACAGCTAGAAGTGAGCAAGAGAAAGCTTGGGGTGAGACAGCTTGGGTGAGCATGAGACAGCTTGGGTGAGCATGAGACAACTAAAGGTGAGCATGAGACATCTAGAAGTGAGCAAGAGAAAGCTCAGGTGAGACAGCCAGGGTGAGCATGAGACAGCTAGAGGTGAGCATGAGACAGCTAGAAGTGAGCAAGAGAAAGCTCGGATGAGACAACCTGGGTGAGCATGAGACAGCTAGAGATGAGCATGAGACAGCTAGAAGTGAGCAAGAGAAAGCTTGGGTTGAGACAGCTTGGGTGAGCATGAGACAGTTAGTAGTGAGCAAGAGAAAGCTTGGGGTGAGACAGCTTGGGTGAGCATGAGACATCTAGAAGTGAGCAAGAGAAAGCTAAGGTGAGACAGCCAGGGTGAGCAAGAGACAGCTAGAGGTGTGCATGAGACAGCTAGAAGTGAGCAAGAGAAAGCTCGGGTGAGACAGCCTGGGTGAGCATGAGACAGCTAGAGATTAGCATGAGACAGCTAGAAGTGAGCAAGAGAAAGCTTGGAGTGAGACAGCTTGGGTGAGCATGAGACAGCTAGAGGTGAGCATGAGACAGCTAGAAGTGAGCAAGAGAAAGCTTGTGGTGAGACCGCTTGGGTGAGCATCAGACAGCTTGGATAAGCATGAGACAGCTAGAAGTGAGCAAGAGAAAGCTTGGGGTGAGACCGCTTGGGTGAGCATCAGACAGCTTGGGTGAGCATGAGACAGCTAGAAGTGAGCAAGAGAAAGTTTGGGGTGAGACAGCTTGGGTGAGCATCAGACAGCTTGGGTGAGCATGAGACAGCTAGAAGTGAGCAAGAGAAAGTTTGGGGTGAGACAGCTTGGGGTGAGCATAAGACAGCTAAAAGTGAGCATGAGACAGCTAGAAGTATTGTATTGTATTTGGTAACAAAATGAATCTTCACATCCAGTTTTGGATCACAAGCTGAGTCCTACAGATAACACAGAGAGAGAGACGAACCAGGGTATATGGGGAGAGACTGCAGGGTGAGGCAGCAGAGAGAGGGTGAGAGAGATCTGGGCCAGCATGAGACAGCTCAGGGTAAGACAGCTAGAGGTGAGCATGCAACAGATAGAAGTGAGCAAGAGAAAGCTCGAATGAGACAGCCTGGGTGAGCATGAGACAGCTAGAAGTGAGTAAGAGAAAGCTTGGGTGAGCATGAGGCAGCTTGGGTGAGCATGAGACAGCTAGAAGTGAGCAAGAGAAAGCTCGGGTGAGACAGCCTGGGTGAGCATGAGACAGCTAGATGTGAGCATGAGACAGCTAGAAGTGAGCAAGAGAAAGCTTGGATTGAGACAGCTTGGGTGAGCATGAGACATCTAGAAGTGAGCAAGAGAAAGCTAAGGTGAGACAGCCAGGGTGAGCAAGAGACAGCTAGAGGTGTGCATGAGACAGCTAGAAGTGAGCAAGAGAAAGCTCGGGTGAGACAGCCTGGGTGAGAATGAGACAGCTAGAGATTAGCATGAGACAGCTAGAAGTGAGCAAGAGAAAGCTTGGAGTGAGACAGCTTGGGTGAGCATGAGACAGCTAGAGGTGAGCATGAGACAGCTAGAAGTGAGCAAGAGAAAGCTTGTGGTGAGACCGCTTGGGTGAGCATCAGACAGCTTGGATAAGCATGAGACAGCTAGAAGTGAGCAAGAGAAAGCTTGGGGTGAGACCGCTTGGGTAAGCATCAGACAGCTTGGGTGAGCATGAGACAGCTAGAAGTGAGCAAGAGAAAGTTTGGGGTGAGACAGCTTGGGGTGAGCATAAGACAGCTAAAAGTGAGCATGAGACAGCTAGAAGTATTGTATTGTATTTGGTAACAAAATGAATCTTCACATCCAGTTTTGGATCACAAGCTGAGTCCTACAGATAACACAGAGAGAGAGACAAACCAGGGTATATGGGGAGAGACTGCAGGGTGAGGCAGCAGAGAGAGGGTGAGAGAGATCTGGGCCAGCATGAGACAGCTCAGGGTAAGACAGCTAGAGGTGAGCATGCGACAGCTAGAAATGAGCAAGAGAAAGCTCGAGTAAGACAGCCTGGGTGAGCATGAGACAGCTAGATGTCAGCATGAGACAGCTAGAAGTGAGCAAGAGAAAGCTTGGGTTGAGACAGCTTGGGTGAGCATTAGACAGCTAGAAGTGAGTAAGAGAAAGCTTGTGGTGAGACAGCTTGGGTGAGCATGAGACTTCTAAAGGTGAGCATGAGACATCTAGAAGTGAGCAAGAGAAAGCTCAGGTGAGACAGCCAGGGTGAGCATGAGACAGCTAGAGGTTAGCATGAGACAGCTAGAAGTGAGCAAGAGAAAGCTCGGATGAGACAACCTGGGTGAGCATGAGACAGCTAGAGATGAGCATGAGACAGCTAGAAGTGAGCAAGAGAAAGCTTGGGTTGAGACAGCTTGGGTGAGCATGAGACAGTTAGAAGTGAGCAAGAGAAAGCTTGGGGTGAGACAGCTTGGGTGAGCATGAGACAGCTAAAGGTGAGCATGAGACATCTAGAAGTGAGCAAGAGAAAGCTCAGGTGAGACAGCCAGGGTGAGCAAGAGACAGCTAGAGGTGAGCATGAGACAGCTAGAAGTGAGCAAGAGAAAGCTCGGGTGAGACAGCCTGGGTGAGCATGAGACAGCTAGAGATGAGCATGAGACAGCTAGAAGTGAGCAAGAGAAAGCTTGGAGTGAGACAGCTTGGGTGAGCATGAGACAGCTAGAGGTGAGCATGAGACAGCTAGAAGTGAGCAAGAGAAAGCTTGGGGTGAGACCGCTTGGGTGAGCATCAGACAGCTTGGGTAAGCATGAGACAGCTAGAAGTGAGCAAGAGAAAGCTTGGGTGAGACAGCTTGGGTGAGAAAGAGACAGCTAGCAGCGAGCAAGAGAAAGCTTGAGGTGAGACAGCTTGGGTAAGCATGAGACAGCTAGAAGTGAGCAAGAGAAAGTTTGGGGTGAGACAGCTTGGGGTGAGCATAAGACAGCTAAAAGTGAGCATGAGACAGCTAGAAGTGGGCATGAGACAGCTTATGATGAGAGTTAGACCCACTATGAGAGATAATTGATGACACTTGAAAAATAGTATTGTTGTTTACAGATACTTTGATTACTTTTTACCTTTCTAAAAATATTCCTCTTTTATCAATTCATGTTCTTCCATCTGGATCAGTAGTGGGCAAATTCAGTCCTGGATGGCCACACTCAGGGCCGGGGGGGGAGGATTTCCTTTCTTTGCACAGTTGAGTCAATCCGGTTGACTGAAGAAGTGATATTCTCGCCTGTAAGCAGCAGGGATATTCTCAAATCCTGGCCTGTTTGTGGCCCTGTAGGACCAAACGTGCTTACCCCTGGTCTAGAGTCTTATTCAGATTGGACTTCAAGTTCCTCCCATAGAATATAATTCTGTAAATTAAATCAATCTATGACTTTTCCATGTTGATTCAATTAATCTACGTTTTTCAGAAATGTGTTTTTTGGGAGTTTTCTTTATTTGATATTATGAGATGTAAGTTGGATGCTAATAGCTGTTCTGCTACTAAAGAATCAGTTTTGGTGTTAATGACATTCAGATCATTGCATCACATGAAACGATTCCCATCTGCACATCACTGACTGTCCTACAAGAAATGCAACATGGAACCTCTGCTCTGTCACTTTAAGTGCACATTGTCATTATACTATCATTTACAACTATGGGTAATAATAAGTTTTTATCAATTTAATGTAAATTAAAAATAGTATTTTCCTACAGTAAAATAACTTTAAATTCAACATTTTTATCTGTCAGAATTGATATGAAATATTGATCTATTGTTAATTAAAGATTAATATAGTTATTTACGGAGTCCCTTATCAATTGGGTCAATTGTCTGGAGTGCAAGCCAACTGCAGGGAAAATACTAGCACTCCAGACAATGGACCCAACACCCTAGGGGCTAATCAGTAATTAATGTCATTGATTTCACATTAACAAAAGATTTAAACCTATATTTGTGATCAAAAAGGCTGATTAACAGGTCAACATAGCAAACTTCTATATTACTTTACTGTAGGAAAAGGCAACATATTTAACATGATTTGATAATAAACTTGTAGTAGTAAATGATACCATATTTGTACTCCCACTGTGTCTCTTATGTTTGTGAGTGGTCTCTGGATTTTCTAGAAAAGTGCTGATTATGTTTCTGTATTACAGCAGTAAGTGTCCAATCTGATTTATAAATGGACAAATCCAATGAGGTGCAGAAAATGATGTGGATAATGTTATTAAATGACTTGTACTTTGGTTAATGGGCTTTAAGTTAGTGGGGTATATAAAGTAAATAAGATTATAATCTGATTATAGGCAGATTTAATCTAATAGAACGGCCACTGATTGAAGTTTTATCAGACAAAGGCTGGAAGGGTTCAGACTAAACCATTATACATTTTTTTTTGCAAATTGACTGTTAAAAATGGAATTTAAGCTTGTTTTGAAGATTATTTAATTATACTATACTAGCGACTTGCCCATCAAAAAATGACGGCAATAAAATTGTAAGGCTGGGAATGCTGTTTGGCACACAAAGTAAGGTTTTTGATCATCTGAGCACCTTCGGCACTCATGTGGCACTTAGTGTGTTTGTGTCTTACAGTCGTGTCCAACTCTCCGTGTCCTCATGGACCGCAATACGCCATTCTGATCCACTTGGTGTTCATGGCAGAGATACTGGAGTGGGTTTTCAGTTCCTTCTCTGGTGGTCAACAACAGACAGCTCCTAGTAATCCTAGGTGGTCCATCTAAATACTGACCAGGCTTAGTTGCAAAGGTATTTATTTCAAGGCAACTAATATACTCACGATTAGGTTTACTGTGCTAAACATTACAGATGTTAGTTAGACAAAATATTTCAAATAAATTCAAATATATAAGCAATCAGATGCTGAACAATAGTCAAACAGCACTAGCCCAAGTGGTCAAATATTATTATCATTATCATTTATTTGTAACGCGCCAACATATTCCGTAGCACTATACATAGGTTTTGATCAAGGCAAAACAATATTAACACATTACAAGGATGGAGGGCCCTGTCTCTGAGCTTAGAATATGGTGTCCATAGAGCTTTCCCAAAACCACCGTGCAAACTCAAGGACTTACAATATTAAAATTGTATTGCCATTTGTCTAAGAATTTTATAAGTAAATTCCATCTGTAGAGGTCACCTTAAGAGGCCATTTAATTTCAAACAATATGTTCCTTCTGCAGAAAAGATCTCCCAAAGACAGAAGACGCCTTCCCAGCCTGCCGGGCATCCAGTCGCCAAAGCATCAGTTTTCGTGGGCACCAAGCACGGGAAAGAGTGTTTTTTCTTTGTTGAAAATGTTAAGTTTGATAATGCACAAAATTATTTTAAAAATCAATATAAATAAATAAAAAAAATAACCTTTACATTTGAAACTTTGTATACATTTATTTTTTACTACAGATCTGGTCTGTTATTTTCTCAGGAGTGTATGTCTTTGTAAATGAGTGAGCTTTCTATTACTACTTTGGAAAGTGCTGGCAGTTGTAGATTCCACATTCCCATTGTGCAGATGGGACTTCCTGTACTTTCAGAGTCTCCGTCCACCTCAGGAAGTTGGTTAACAGAAACTAAAATGGCTGATTCCAGAGCAGCATAATTTCATATAAAAAGTACAAATATAGTCATTGTATTATTTAATTTTGTATTCTAAAAACATTCTCTATATCTTGAAGTGTAGTTTTCCAAAAGAATATCATTTTTAATACAAAATTACAGTGACCCTTTAAAGTATGAAATATTGGAAAGAGCGTGATCTCATCTCACTTTATTCTGACTAGTAAATTGAATTTATTTAAAATAGGTAATAATAATAAATGATACCAAACCATAATAATAATTATCTGCATCTCAGTGTGTCTTGATATAAGTGGATTGAACCTGATGTTTGAAAATGTTTTAGAAAAGTGATATTATGCCAAAAATAGGCCAGATGTACTAAGAGGGGAAGTTCAGGAAAGCCTGTAGAGGCTATATACTGACGTTTTATATGTAATAGAAGTACCCAATGTTTCATTGTTTAGTAGATATGACCACATTTCTTTCACTATATTTCTGTAATTTTTAAAAAGTTTCTATTGAATGTTAAACATTTTGGCCTCATCAGCTAATTTTTCAAGGACCTTTGCTTTTTCCCTCCAGGGATTATTGATCAGTAGAGGACATATCTCTGGTATTTTGTGCAACGTACAAAACAGAAACATACAGCCTTATTAAATTGCGATTCAGTCAATTTAAAATGGCTCTATTTAAGCACAGAGCATATTTTTTTACAGAAGTTTTTGGTTAGTGAAGACCTTGCTTTTGGATGGAAGTTCACTAACTAAAAACTTATGTAAAAAAATATGCTATGTATGCTTTAATAGAGCCCTTTTAAATTTACTGAATCACAATTTAATAAGGCTGATAGATCTGACAACAGTTAAGAAACAAAAGACCACACATCACCAATATCTTCCACCTTCAAATTTAAATCATTAAGATGTTCTGTGAGTTTTGCTGCAAGCACAGACTGAAGCTCTGCAATACTGTTGGATTTACATTGTCTGCACCACCTAACTGATTCACTTTTCACTTTGATAATAGCTGTAAAACATCATCTTCTGTAAACAGACCTATAGTACTTACGTATGTACCTCCCCTTCTGTCCTATGTGTAACCCTATTCACTGACTGTACAATTTTCTCTTCTGCTTGTGCCTTAGCACATCTGATACTATGCTCAGACTGTCTCTACTTGCTTATATAGCATTCAACTTCTAATGCAGAAAACATTTTTTCAATGTTGAATATGCCACCAAAATACACCACTCAGCTCCTCTGTGCGTCACCTATGGAAAACATCCTCCAACTGCTGAAGACGACATCTTTCATTTTATATAAATACCAGTCAGCTGCTGAATACTCCGTCCTTCACTGGAAGTCCCACTCACCAACTCAGCAGATAGCTACAGAAAATTACATACTTCCTATTGGCAGAGATGGATGGCTCATTCAGCCAGTGGTGATTATGGGGACTGAAGGGGTTTAGTGCAAAAATCAAAATAAGGCCCACACACCACCCACCCAGCTACACATTTATCCCTACATAGTACTCAGTCCCTGTCATCAGCCATCCCCTCTAAGCATCCATGCACACCCAGCACCCATTCCATCTCAGCACCCACCTCACATAAAACTCATCCATATCTCCTTTGCACCCCCTTACAAAACCCACCTCTTGAAGCTTCAGTGGAAATACTATTTTTTTTAAACAGGCATGCATCAGTTTATGGCCAGAGAGGCATAGGGGAGAGAAAAAAAACTGCAAAAAAAGTACACATCTAGGGGAGGGCCCTGGTGTGCTCCACCACCTGCACATATTAGTAGATGCACTCCTGCATACAGCTAAGTTCCTGTACATTGGCTGACATATCATTATTTGTTCAAATCCATTTATTTTGCTCTGGGATATTTGTGTAACAAAAATATAAACACACCACGGAACTGTATCAAGCATACTCTTTCAGTTGCAAGAGAATTCTTTCTACATTCCCTTAAATGGTTGTCATTATTTAATAGCAATGATAGAAAGATGTTCCAAGAGCTCTCTGAAAATGAAAGGAAGCTCCATAAAATAACATATGAAGTGCAGAGTCTCATCTTGCCAAAAAACCTCTCACTGTAATGAAACCAGTGCATTTATTACTATTTAAATACTCTGGCTATAGGTGGGTATTTTGTGTCACATAAAGAGTCATCTAAAAGTAACAAATTGCCAGCTGTTAAGATTCGCCCAATATAGAGTAGAATATTGGATTATTCTCATTTTAGCCTCTCACATTTGCAGCTCGTATTGAGTTCTGATACTGTATTTGTCTCTATTACTTCTATTGGAGACCTACAACACCGTACAATCCTTTTGGTAAAATAAATAGCTTCTGAAATGTTTACCCTCAAAATTCATATTCCAACCATCTTGTAGTACCCCCTTTTATTTTTATTACAAATCTGTCAAGTCTGATAACATTGTTGGTAAACTGTAATAAAACCTTCCCCACAGAGAAACATGGAGACGGTTGGTTGACAGTTTACAAACATTTTACAGTGATGGAACTACTCAGTTGATAACGTAAGCATTTCCAAAATACATTTTCCACTAGTGCATTGAGATTTTAAATTAATTCAAATGTAAAAGTTGTTTATCCTCAAGTATGCTTTTAAAGCTATAGGGAAGTTTCCCTGTTTTTAATATTAAAATAACCTACCTAAGTGCGTGTTTACATTAAATCATTTTATAAAAAATTGCTTAAAAGGTCTGCTTTAACTCTGTCAGACCTTCCAAACAGTCCCTGCAAAAGTCTGCCCCACATCTATTAAATACAGGAAACTTCCCTATACCATTAAAATATGTTTACATTGAAAAATTATCTGTGTCTAATTAAGAAACATTCATGGATCTGCAGAGCTTTGGAAAGTGTTGGTCCCCCCATGCTCCAATTATATATTCCACTTATTTGAACAACAGGAGATGGGATCAGCAAATCCTATACATTGTGCCAGTGCTCGTTTGTGCATGATATCATGTACAATATCTTCTTGTTCTGTAATAAAAATGATACCAGCCCCCCACTACTACAGATGATTGAACATACTGACTACACAATGTTATTTTGCACCAGTTGGTTCTATAAGATTTATTCATAACTTCATACAAATTGTCTTCGCATAAAGTCGGTGCATTCTATGATTTGTGTGGTCATTGCACTGCATGGCAGGGAGACAGAAACAATTGTAGCTGTGTTCAGTAATGCTAATTGCAGAGCGGATCCTGCTGATTGGAAGCCATCCCAAGTTAAGTCATGCTCATTGGCATCATGCCACCCTAGAGCAGTAACAATTCAGCACAATCCCAGCTCTCAGGGTATAATTACATAGTTTCACCATCCTAGAGAACAGCTACAATTAAACACAACAAAAATACTTTATAAAATCTTGGGCTGGTAAAAATACTTTAGTCCCACAGTGAACAAAAATATTTAAATGGTCAATCTATAAATACAACTTTTAGGAAGGTGAATGCCAAGTTCATTACCAGCAGCGAATTACAGAAAACTAATGAGAGGGTCCATGTTATCAGGGGGCAGTTATAGCTATCTGGGGCCAAGAAAGTGCGAATGTTTGTGCTTCACAGGCTGTGATATGTTAAATTTGACTAGTTTAGACATAGTAGACCTGGTACATGAACCCCCAGGATGCTTATTAGTTTTGGTAATGAGCTCTAGCAGCTGACACTCAAGAGGACAGACTCATGCCTTTGGACAAAAACTGAAGAACCAGCACTCACATTTAGTGGGTTTTCCTAAGTAAGTATAGGTCCCTTGTGGAGATGGAAAATGTGACTTCCAAACTGAATATTGCATAAGAATTCTTGATATGAAAATGCATAATTTAAAAGGGAAAGAGATTCTGGAGTTTATATTATTATTATTGTTCTATAATACTCATCTCTAGCCATGCTGCATATTCTTAGCAGAGGCAGAGGAACAGTTGTTGCAGCCAGTGTAATGCACCATGGCCTGCTCAGGAGTGGCCCCAGTGCTGCCTATTTTTATATATTTTTTGGTATTCATTTTTTTGTATTCATTCGTTTGATTAATACACTGTTCTCCCCCACCCCACCATGGAACCCCTGTGCCCTCTTGAGCCCCCTGGATTGCACTCCCCTCTAAAGTGTACGCCTGCCTATCCCACTGCATTCTATGCCATATATATATATATATATATATATATATATATATATATAGATATATATATATTTCTTATGGGATTTATATTCAACTGTAGGTTATAACAGAATGGCACAATCATAAAAAAAAACATGGCAACAAGAAACAATGAAATGACCCTGCCAAAAGTTTGCATGCCCTTTGTTCTTAATACTGTGTTTTGCCCCCTTTAGCATGAATGACAGCGTGCATCTTTTGCAATAGTTGTCTATGAGACCCCTTATTCTTGCAGGTGGTATAGCTGCCCATTCGGCTTGGCAAAATGCCTCCAGGTCATAAAAAGTCTTTGGTCGTCTTGCATGAACTGTGCGTCTGAGATATCCCCAGAGTGGCTAGATGATATTAAGATCAGGATACTGCGATGGCCACTCCACGCCCTTCACCTTTTTCTGCTGTAACCACTGGAGGGTAAACTTGGCCTTGTGCTTAGGCTCATTGTCATTCTGGAAAGTCCAAGAGCGTCCCATGTGCCGCCTTTATGCAGAAGAATGCAAATTGTCTGCCAGTATTTTCTGATAACATGCGGCATTAATCTTGCTATCAATTTTCACAAGATTCCCCGTGCCTTTAAAGCTCCCCCCCCAAAAAAAAAAACATCAGTGAGCGACCACCATGTTTCACAGTGGGGATGGTATTCTTTTTTTACTATATGCCTTGTTGACCCCTCTCCAAACATAGTGCTTATGGTTGTGACCAAAAAGCTCTATTTTGGTCTTGTCACTCCAAATTACAGCGTGATAGAAGCTGTGAGGTGTGTCAAGGTGTTGCCGGGCATATTGTAACCAGGCTTTTTGTGGCATTGGCGCCGTAAAGGCTGCTTTTTGGCCACTCGACCATGCAGCTCATTTTTGTTCAAGTATCGTCGTATTGTGCTCCTTGAAACAACCACACCGTCTTTTTCCAGAGCAGCCTGTATTTCTCCTGAGGTTACCTGTGGGTTTTTTCTTTGTATTCTGAACAATTCTTTTGGCTGTTGTGCCTGAAATCTTTCTTGGTTTACCTGACCTTCGCTTGGTATCAAGAGATCCCCGAATTTTCCACTTCTTAATAAGTGATTGAACAGTACTTACTGGCACTTTCAAGGCTTTGGATATCTTTTTATAACCTTTTCCATCTTTATGAAGTTCCATTACCTTGTTACACAGTTCTTTTGACAGTTCTTTTCTGCTCCCCATGGCTCAGTATCTAGCCTGCTCATTGCATCCACATAAGAGCTAACAAACTAATTGACTATTTATACACAGACACTAATTGCAATTTAAAAAGACAGGTGTGGGAAATTAACCTTTAATTGCCATTTTAACCTGCATGTGTTAACAAGGCCAAACATTCAAGGGTATGTAAAATTTGGCTTAGGGCCATTTGGGTGATTTCTGATATTATTATGATTTAAAAATGAGCCAAACAACTATGTGATAAAAATTGGCTTCATATGATTACTATTCTTCAATAAAATATTTTTTGTTTGCATGATCAGTAATATTTTAAAAATAAATAAATAATAATAAATTTCACCATTTCTGCCAGGGTATGCAAATTTCTGAGCACAACTCTATATACATACATATATATATATATATATATATATATATATATATATATATATATATATATATATATAATTCAACCCTAGCTTTGCTCAAAGTTGTTTAATACAGCAGGCATATGCTTAAAGGAAGCCATGTTTGATATGGTTATGGATTGCAAGAGTAAAGCCTTTGTGGGCACGTTTGCATGTTCCTGCCAAGGTTTCCAGAATGCAGTGTAATAACTGTATTCCTCGGAATTCTGGGCATGAAACACTTTTTTTTACTTGTTTTAGATATTGAAATGTGAACACAAATGTACTATTTAGTTACTATATATATATATATATATATATATATATATATATATATATATATATATAGTGACTTGCTGGGGGGCTCAGAATAGTTCACTAGCTCCACCAATGATACTCCAGTTTTAGTCCATGCTACACTCTATTCTCAGTGCTAGTTCATGTAGCTCTGTATTCTCATTTCTGCTTCATGCTGCACTCTCTTGGCTCTAGCCAATGCAGCACTCCATTGTCAGTTCTGGTCCATGCAGCACTCTATTCTCACCTATAGTTCATCAGTGCTAGTCCATTCTGCACTCTATTTTCAATTATAGTTCATGCTGCACTCTATCATCACCCTAGTCCATGCTGCACTCTATTCTCAGTGCTAGTCCAGGCTGCACTCCATTCTCAGCTATGGTCCACGCTGCACTTTATTGTCACCCTAGTCCATGCTGCACTCTATTCTTACTGTTAGTCCATGCTGCACTCTATTCTCAGCTATGGTCCACGCTGCACTCTATTCTCAGTTCTAGGCCATGCTGCACTCTATTCTCAGTCCTAGTCCATGGTGCTTTAATCTCAGCTCTGGTCCATTCTGCACTCTATTGTCACCCTAGTCCATGCTGCACTCTGTTCTCAGTTCTAGTCCAAACTGCACTCTATTCTCAGCCCTAGTCCATGGTGCCTTAATCTAAGCTCTGGTCCATGCTGCACTCTATTCTCACTACTCGTCAATGCTGCACTATATTGTCACTCTCATCCATGATGCACTCTCTTCTCAGCTCTAGCCAATGCAGCACTCCATTGTCAGTTCTGGTCCATGCAGCACTCTATACTCACCTATGTCCATGCTGTACTCTGCTGTCACCCTAGATCATGCAGCACTCTATTCTCAGTGATAGTCCATGGTGCACTCTATTCTCACCTTTGGTCAATAAAGCACACTGCTGTCACTCTAGTCCATGCTGCCCTCTATTCTCCACACTAATCCATGCTGCACTCTATTCTCAGTGCTAGTCCATGCTGCACTCTATTATCACCCTAGACCATGCTGCACTCTATTCTCAGTGCTAATCCATACTGCACTCTATTGTCACCCTAATCCATGCTGCACTCTATTCTCAGTGCTAGTCCATGCTGCACTCTATTGTCCCCCTGCCCATGCTGCACTATATCCTCAGTGCTAATCCATGCTGCACTGTATTGTCACCCTAGTCCATGCTGCACTCTATTCTCAGTGCTAGTTCATGCTGCACTCTATTGTCAGCCTAGTCCATGCTGCACTCTATTCTCAGTGCTAGTTCATGATGCACTCTATTGTCACCCTAGCCCATGCTGCACTCTAGTGCTAATCCATGCTGCACTCTATTGTCACCCTAGTCCATGCTGCACTCTATTCTCGGTGCTAGTACATGCTGCACTCTATTGTCACCCTAGCCCATGCTGCACTCTAGTGCTAATCCATGCTGCACTCTATTGTCACCCTATCTATGCTGCACTCTATTCTCAGTGCTAGTCCATGGTGCAATCTATTGTCACCCTAGTCCATGCTGCACTCTATTCTCAGTGCTAGTCCATACTGCACTCTATTGTCACCCTAGCCCATGCTGCACCCTATTCTCGGTGCTAGTCAATGCAGCACTCCATTGTCAGTTCTGGTCCATGCAGCACTCTATACTCACCTATGTCCATGCTGCACTCTGCTGTCACCCTAGATCATGTAGCACTCTATTCTCAGTGATAGTCCATGGTGCACTCTATTCTCACCTTTGGTCAATGAAGCACACTGCTGTCACTCTAGTCCATGCTGCCCTCTATTCTCCACCCTAATCCATGCTGCACTCTATTCTCAGTGCTAGTCCATGCTGCACTCTACTGTCACCCTAGACCATGCTGCACTCTATTCTCAGTGCTAATCCATGCTGCACTCTATTGTCACCCTAATCCATGCTGCACTCTAGTCTCAGTGCTAGTCCATGCTGCACTCTATTGTCCCCCTGCCCATGCTGCACTCTGTTCTCAGTTCTAGTCCAAACTGCACTCTATTCTCAGCCCTAGTCCATGGTGCCTTAATCTAAGCTCTGGTCCATGCTGCACTCTATTCTCACTACTCGTCAATGCTGCACTATATTGTCACTCTCATCCATGATGCACTCTCTTCTCAGCTCTAGCCAATGCAGCACTCCATTGTCAGTTCTGGTCCATGCAGCACTCTATACTCACCTATGTCCATGCTGTACTCTGCTGTCACCCTAGATCATGCAGCACTCTATTCTCAGTGATAGTCCATGGTGCACTCTATTCTCACCTTTGGTCAATAAAGCACACTGCTGTCACTCTAGTCCATGCTGCCCTCTATTCTCCACACTAATCCATGCTGCACTCTATTCTCAGTGCTAGTCCATGCTGCACTCTATTATCACCCTAGACCATGCTGCACTCTATTCTCAGTGCTAATCCATACTGCACTCTATTGTCACCCTAATCCATGCTGCACTCTATTCTCAGTGCTAGTCCATGCTGCACTCTATTGTCCCCCTGCCCATGCTGCACTATATCCTCAGTGCTAATCCATGCTGCACTGTATTGTCACCCTAGTCCATGCTGCACTCTATTCTCAGTGCTAGTTCATGCTGCACTCTATTGTCAGCCTAGTCCATGCTGCACTCTATTCTCAGTGCTAGTTCATGATGCACTCTATTGTCACCCTAGCCCATGCTGCACTCTTGTGCTAATCCATGCTGCACTCTATTGTCACCCTAGTCCATGCTGCACTCTATTCTCGGTGCTAGTACATGCTGCACTCTATTGTCACCCTAGCCCATGCTGCACTCTAGTGCTAATCCATGCTGCACTCTATTGTCACCCTATCTATGCTGCACTCTATTCTCAGTGCTAGTCCATGGTGCAATCTATTGTCACCCTAGTCCATGCTGCACTCTATTCTCAGTGCTAGTCCATACTGCACTCTATTGTCACCCTAGCCCATGCTGCACCCTATTCTCGGTGCTAGTCAATGCAGCACTCCATTGTCAGTTCTGGTCCATGCAGCACTCTATACTCACCTATGTCCATGCTGCACTCTGCTGTCACCCTAGATCATGTAGCACTCTATTCTCAGTGATAGTCCATGGTGCACTCTATTCTCACCTTTGGTCAATGAAGCACACTGCTGTCACTCTAGTCCATGCTGCCCTCTATTCTCCACCCTAATCCATGCTGCACTCTATTCTCAGTGCTAGTCCATGCTGCACTCTACTGTCACCCTAGACCATGCTGCACTCTATTCTCAGTGCTAATCCATGCTGCACTCTATTGTCACCCTAATCCATGCTGCACTCTATTCTCAGTGCTAGAGCATACTGCATTCTATTGTCACCCTAGACCATGCTGCACTCTATTCTCAGTGCTAATCCATGCTGCACTCTATTGTCACCCTAATCCATGCTGCACTCTATTCTCAGTGCTAGAGCATGCTGCACTCTATTGTCACCCTAGCCCATGCTGCACTCCAGTGCTAATCCATGCTGCACTCTATTGTCACCCTAGTCCAGGCTGCACTCTATTCTCAGTGCTAGTACATGCTGCACTCTATTGTCACCCTAGCCCATGCTGCACTCTAGTGCTAATCCATGCTGCACTCCATTGTCACCCTATGTACGCTGCACTCAATTCTCAGTGCTAGTCCATGGTGCACTCTATTGTCACCCTAGACCATGCTGCATTCTATTCTCAGTGCTAGTGCATACTGCACTCTATTGTCAACCTAGTCCATGCTGCACTCTATTCTCAGTGCTAGTCCATGCTGCACGCTATTGTCACCCTAGCCCATGCTGCACTCTAGTGCTAATCCATGCTGCACTTTATTCTCAGCCCATGTAGCGCTGTATTCTGTGATATCAGGTGCCTGTATTTGCCACCCCAGCCCGGAGCAGCCAGTCAGTAAGTGCTGGGGGGCTTGTTGTGACGTCACGCCCCCAGCCCAGCCCCTGTGGGATTGGCTCCTGAGCTGAGCTCCAGTTAGCTCGGTGTTGAGAGCTGCCCTGAGCCTGGCAGGGTGTGAAGTGAGCAGCACACTATGCAGGGACACACTCACAGGGACCATACCTCAGCTGGGTTACACTGCACACCCCCCTCCTGCACTCTGCACTCCATGATCTGCAGCACTATACAGCCCAGCCAGTGCACACAGACCCAGTGAGCTCACTTTCTGTATTGGGCTTCTAGCATTCCAAGTGCATTTACCTGATCCCACAGGTGTATTGATGCACCTTTATGCTGAAGTGGCTCCATGCACTTGTGGCTGTGCTGGGGACCCCCTGTGCATGCTATGCACCCTATATGCAAGGAATTGAGGGGATGTCAGGTAGTGTGGGGCTGTGATGATTTGATCATCAGGATGATGTGTTCCTCATCACATAGACACACTGAGTCCTGTGTCTGCTGATGGATCTGCCTGGAATACTGTCCTGTTGGGTTGTTTCTTGGGATCCTTATAGGAATTGTTTGGGACCTGGAGAGGAGTGCTACTGAGACACTATGAGATCATTACAAAGCTTTGCTTAGGATCAGTCAGATTGGATTTACCGCATTGTGGCCAGAACAAGACAGATCCTCCAGCCACCTCATCAGGATGAAGGAATAACCAGGTTCTATTGCTCAGGGAGCTGCCTATCTCAGTCCAACTATGGCTTGTGAGAATTCATCAGATTCGTCTACCCCAGCCAGGAAGACCCCCAGCCTGCTGGATATAGGGGCTTTGTGTTTGGACTCTGAAATCATATTCGGATTTACTAGTCACCTCCTGAGGAGAAGAGGCAAGGTGAGTCACAGCAGATAGTCCCTTTATTTCTTCTACAAACTTGGAAGCTTCTTGAGTCTGGGTGGGGATGAGGGGGTTGTTGCATTTCAGCACCATGGACAGCGACCGCAAAGTTCCGTAACATAATATTACTGAGAGCTCATATTAGTAGTATTTTATATGTACAGTAGTAGTACTTTGCAATGTAAGTGCTTGGGTATAGGCAAATATACTATGAACCTCTATAATCATAAAGTAATATACACAAACACCCCCATATATATGTATGAGCATAACTGTATATCTATATTACACTACGGTAATATAGATATATTGTACAATACTGATACTCTGCAAGGCAAGTGCTTGGGTACAGGCACATTTACAGTGAACCCCTATAATCATAAAGTACTATATACATACACAGACATCCCCCATATATATGTATGAGCATAACTGTATATCTATATTATACTACAGTAATATATATATATATATATATATATATATATATATATATATATATATATATATATATATATATATATATATATATAGTACACTACTGATACTCTGCAAGTGCTTGGGTACAGGCACAATTACAGTGAACCCCTATAATCATAAAGTAATATATACATACACAGACATCCCCCATATATATGTATGAGCATATCTCTACTACTCTATCACTTAATAATTGCTAATCTTTCTGAACCATTATGATTTAGCTGGCAGACACTATACAAATATATTCATTGGCAAACATATCATCAGTATATTCTAATTACTCTGAATCCATATGACATAGCTGTGAGGTTGCATATTTAATATTATATTTATTTACATTGTTAATAAATGGCATTATTATTCAAACGTAGTAATAACCTGTATTTACTAAAATATTGTAAAAATGATGTCATTATACCACACCCTAATAAATGAGTGAATTAGTGAATGACACATTATATAGCTGCAGGTTCCAGGAGCCCAGTCTCTGTCTTGCATTACTGAGATGTGATTGTCTGTAAAGCAGTGAATTCCCACCTGGTGCTTCCAGTTGAGGGGAGATCTCAGAGCCATTACTCAGTGACATGAAATATTTAAACAAGTTAGTGCATCCGAGCAGGATGAGGTGGGAAGTAGAGCGAGCTCATCAGGAGAGTCCTGGCCTCTCATACCCTGCAGAGTGTGCCTCCCTGTAAAGAGTTAATAATGAGAAGAGTGAGACCCCCAGGGAGCTGGTAGGGGCTACATCCCACTCATCAATCAGCCTCACTCACTTAGAACTTTTCTAGGCGTTTTCTGCAGAGCTTCCTTGGGGGAACTGAATAAAGTAAAGATCCGATTTACATTACAGTCAGATTTACTGGGAAGAAAGCTTTGTGCACAGGCCAGGGGTGGTGTGCACTCCATCAGAGCCAGTCCTGTTTGGTGGGCTCTGTATGCTCACAATGAGAGTGGGAACTTTGGAGGGGGCTGTGGGGAGGTGCAGAAGAAGCAACACGTTTTATCTGTATGTCTGTCTGTATAGATCGTCTGTATATCCCACCATCTACACTTACAGTCCAGCAAGACACTGACCCCCTAACTTCTAGTCCAGCTGCAGACTGACCCCTCATGTCCATTCCAGCAAGACACTGATCCCCTAACTTCTAGTCCAGCTGCAGACTGACCCCTCATGTCCATTCCAGCAAGACACTGATCCCCTAACTTCTAGTCCAGCTGCAGACTGACCCCTCATGTCCATTACAGCAAGACACTGACCCCCTAACGTCTGGTTCAGCTACAGACTGACGCCTCATGTCCATTCCAGCAAGACACTGACCCCCTAACTTCCAGTCCAGCTGCAGACTGATCCCTCATGTCAATTCCAGCAAGAAACTGACCCCTTAACTTCTAGTCCAGCTGCAGACTGATCCCTCATGTCAATTCCAGCAAGAAACTGACCCCTTAACTTCTAGTCCAGCTGCAGACTGACCCCTCATGTCCATTCCAGCAAGAAACTGACCCCCTAACTTCTAGTCCAGCTGCAGACTGACCCCTCATGTCCATTCCAGTAAGAAACTGACCCCCTAACTTCTAGTCCAGCTGCAGACTGACCCTTCGTGTCCATTCCAGTAAGACACTGACCCCCTAACTTCTAGTCCAGCTGCAGACTGACCCTTCATGTCCATTCCAGCAAGACACTGACCCCCTCACTTCCCGATTAACCCTTCTCTCCTCTAGTCCAGCTACAGGCTGCCCCTCCTCAATTGTAGCCCAGTTGAAAACTGACCCTTCTCATTTCCAGTCCAGCAAGAAACTGCCCCCAAACTTCCAATTGAGCTGCAGACTGACTCCCCCCACCTCCAGTTCCAATCCACCTTTAGACTGACCCCCACCATCCACTGCAGTTGAATGCTAAGACTGATCACTTCCAGCCCAGTTGCATGCTGGTTTTTCCTCACTCACTCCTCAAATCCTGAGACTTTTTTGTGCAATCTGCCCTCTCCCCACCAGGGGCGCAGTTTTTACCTCTGGTCAGGGTTTGCTCCACTGACTAGAAAAGAGTTGAAGCAGAAAACCAGGAGCCTTAGATGTGGAGCAGATGAACATGTAATAGCTCTGATTAACCTCTTCATTGCGGTTGTAGCCTTCAGGGCTCTGAAAGAGCCACAATGTATAGATTAATTATCTCTGATAAAAACCTTTACACTGGAGCCACACACATGTGGCACAGACAGTGACAGCAGGAGTGGCCCCAGGGATGACCATTACAGAGAGTGCCCACCAGTCATTCAGGGCAGAGAGTGCCCACCAGTAACTCAGGACAGAGAGTGCCCACCCATCACTCAGGGCAGAGAGTGCCCACCCATCACTTAGGACAGAGAGTGCCCACCAGTCACTAAGGACAGAGAGTGCCCACCCGTCACTCAGGGCAGAGTGTGTCCACCATTCCCTCAGGACAGAGAGTGCCCACCAGTCACTCAGGATAGAGAGTGCCCACCAGGCACTCAGGGCAGAGAGTGCCCACCCATCAGTCCGGACAGAGAGTGCCCACCCGTCACTCAGTGCAGAGAGTGCCCACCCATCAGTCCGGACAGAGAGTGCCCTCCCGGTCACTCAGGGCAGAGAGTTACGACCCGTCACTCAGGGCAGTGAGTGCCCACCCATCACTCAGGGCACAGAGTGCTCACCAGTCACTCAGGACAGAGAGTGCCCACCTGTCACTCAGGACAGAGAGTGCCCACCAGTCCCTCAGGGCAGAGAGTGCCCACCAGGCACTCAGGGCAGAGAGTGCCCACCCAAAAGTCAGGACAGAGAGTGCCCACCCATCACTCAGGGCAGAGAGTGCCCCCCTGAGCACTCAGGGCAGAGAGTGCCCATCCGTCACTCAGGGCAGAGAGTGCCCACCTGTCACTCAGGACAGAGAGTGCCCCCCAGTCACTCAGGGCAGAGAGTGCCTACCAGTCACTCAGGGCAGAGAGTGCCGACCCATCACTCAGGACAGAGAGTGCCCACCAGTCACTCAGGGCAGAGAGTGCCCACCAGTCACTCAGGGCAGAGAGTGCCCACCCATCACTCAGGACAGAGAGTGCCCACCAGTCACTCAGGGCAGAGAGTGCCCACCCATCACTCAGGGCAGAGAGTGCCCAGCAGTCACTCAGGGCAGAGAGTGTCCACCAGTCACTCAGGGCAGAGAGTGCCCACCCATCACTCAGGGCAGAGAGTACCCAGCAGTCACTCAGGGCAGAGAGTGCCCACCCATCACTCAGGGCAGAGAGTGCCCAGCAGTCACTCAGGGCAGAGAGTGTCCACCAGTCACTCAGGGCAGAGAGTGTCCACCAGTCACTCAGGGCAGAGAGTGCCCAGCAGTCACTCAGGTGTGGGGAGTGCCCAGCAGTCACTCAGGTGTGGGGAGTGCCCAGCAGTCACTCAGGTGTGGGGATGGAGCCTGTTACACGCCTGGGTGCAGCTCACCCATCTCTTGGTAGTTTTAGTGTAGACAGATCTTGCATTATATGGTTATAACAAACACACTCTGCGGCCCCTGGGAAATCTCTGGGATTCAGAGTCTGAATAAAACATTCACACAGACATACACAAAGGGGACAGAGCATGGATGTATATAGGAAATGTATGAATGTTTAATATGATGTATATAATGTCCACATAACTTCACAATATACACAAAAAGGTAAATGAACACGTATTATAAAAAGGAAGGTTATTTTCTAAGCCGCAGAGCTTACACTCTAAAGGGAGAAGTCATTGGCTTAAATCTATATAGTGTAGAATCCAGGATTTCCATATTGGTGGATCAATCACATTGAGAGAACTCATCTGGGAGAAGCTGAATACACAAGCAGAGAGATCCAGAAATCCTGTGCTGAAGATCTTTGGAGGTCTAAGTTGCCAATTTAAGTATAGGAAGGCAGGTAATATACAGACACAGGGTTATCATAGGCAGCCTGTTTGGTCTCTGATTCCACCAAGCAGACCTTTGGCTGGACCAATGATGGGCAATAAAACAACCAATAAGAGAGAATATAATGATACATTGTATAAGATGCTTGGTGGGATCTTAAATAAGGACATGTGGAGAAATAGAGAGGATGTGTGTGTGGAGGTTGTGGAGAAACCACTCTACAAGAAGGGGGCTCAGGGTACGCCCCAGGACCACCTGTTACCCCCCAATGACAAATCATCTGGAAACTGGTCTATTTTATCTTTATCAGAGATGACATTCTTACAATCTACTAGTGAAGTGGTCACATACACCTGCTGTCTGTCTGTCTATTTGTCTGTCAGTTTCAACTACTTGTCCTGCTATGCATGTATAAGGTACCTTATATACCAGTTGTCTATTGCCTGCAGTAACATGATGTTGTGACAAAGCATGTAAGACATGTGTACAAACTTCACATAAAATGCACTTGATTGAATATAAATGCTTAGTAAATTCCTGCTGCATTCTGGACCCTAAATGCATCTGTCTGTAGCCTGTGAATACAGGGAGTTCCAGGAGTTTCTGCAGAGGACTCTCCCCTTGAGGTTAGTCTGCAGGCTGTCTTGTTGTGTTAGTTTTAGACTCAATCGGGGAGAGGAGTCAGAGCACACATAATATTCCTGGCTCAGTTCCTTGCACAGCCAGGAGATGGCGCTGCTGTTTAGGACACTGCTGGACGTCAGATATTTCTTACATACAGATTACACACTTACACATACAGCTGATGTACAATTACTTCACTCATATTTACTTGAATAAAATTAGACATATCAATAAGAAGTTTTTCATAGTCTCATTGTCAGACTCTTATGCAGTGTCTTGGAAGCAGGTTATCTAAATCAGGGGTCCCAAAACAGTTTGTTTAAATTATAATAATGGGCAAAATGTTTCTAGAGCTGAAAATAACAACAGAGAGACGCATTGTTATTTTTTTATATGCAATTATTCTTTTCGGTGGGTTCCATTTTTTCTTCTGACCTGATTGTATCCAGTACTTTCTCAGGAGGTATGTTCATGTAAATTAAGTTTTCCCATTTTCTGTCACATGTTGATGCCCAATTTCAATTGTGCAGATAGAAGTGGAGAGGATTCAGATTCTGATCTTAACTCAGGGACAGGATCCACAGAAACCAGAATGGTAGATTCCACAGCAGCATCATAAAGAGGGCATATTTCTGAGTTGAGGTCTTCCAAAGAGTAACCTTAAAATATAGGACTATAGAGGTAATTAACCCTTTCACTGACAGAGGGACATGGGACACATCTAAGGAAAAGTGAGCTGGATTAGGAATGCTTCTGAAATAGGAGAATTAGTAGTTCATGAAAAAATCATTTTTTGCATGAAGATATCCCAAAATAAACATAAATTCGCTTACATTGAAGTTAGCAAAATTTCCTATGTTTTTTGGGCATTTCTGGCATTGTGTACACCCCTAGAAAACTCCACCTCAATTAGCATAACATTCAGATATTACATTGTATCATTCTTCACCTCGGTGGCTTCTGGCATGAGCTCAGTTCAAGAACTGCAACAGTTCCTTTCTGTGCTCTGTACCAGAAAGGTCAAAATATGTATCTTGCTGTATTTCCTGTGGGTACACTGCTGTATTTCCTGTGTGTACCCGGCTTATGTAAGTGTCCTGTGGGTGTGGTCAGCTACTCTTTAGGTACTGTTATAATACCCAGAAGATAGATGTTGACTTTATCCCATTAAGCTGCCCTGGGCTTCAGATAGAAGCCACAGCAAACAGCAGATGAAATGTATCACAGATTAGGGGAGGATATCAGGGGCGGGTATTAGGGGCAGGTATTGGGGGGCAGTGACAGGTGCCCCATATTGTGTCATATTGAATTTGGTGTATATGTTACCTGCACTGCCAGATTACCACTCAGATCCATCCTTCTTGTTCAAATATACTACAAATAACACACACACCAGGCCTCCCTCTATACACATATATACTGCAGATCAGACATGCTCCTGATCTCCCTCTATACAGTTATATACTGCAGATCAGGCATGCTCTTGACCTCCCTTTACACACCTATATACTGCAGATCAGACATGCTCCTGACCTCCCTCCATACAGTTATATACTGCAGATCAGACATGCTCCTGACCTCCCTCCATACAGTTATATACTGCAGATCAGACATGCTCCTGACCTCCCTCCATACAGTTATATACTGCAGATCAGACATGCTCCTGACCTCCCTCCATACAGTTATACACTGCAGATCAGACATGCTCCTGACCTCCCTCCATACAGTTATATACTGCAGATCAGACATGCTCCTGACCTCCCTCCATACAGTTATACACTGCAGATCAGGCATGCTCCTGACCTCCCTCTATACAGTTATATACTGCAGAGCAGACATGCTCCTGACCTCCCTCTATACAGTTATACACTGCAGATCAGGCATGCTCCTGACCTTCCTCTATACAGTTATACACTGCAGATCAGACATGCTCCTGACCTTCCTCTATACAGTTACATACTGCAAATCAGACATGCTCCTGATCTTCCTCTATACAGTTATATACTGCAGATCAGACATGCTCCTGACCTTCCTCTATACAGTTATACACTGCAGATCAGGCATGCCCCTGACCTCCCTCTATACAGTTATATACTGCAGATCAGACATGCTCCTGATCTTCCTCTATACAGTTATATACTGCAGATCAGACATGCTCCTGACCTTCCTCTATACAGTTATATACTGCAGATCAGACATGCTCCTGACCTCCCTCTATACAGTTATATACTCCTGACCTCCCTCCATACAGTTATACACTGCAGATCAGACATGCTCCTGACCTCCCTCCATACAGTTATATACTGCAGATCAGACATGCTCCTGACCTCCCTCTATACAGTTATACACTGCAGATCAGGCATGCTCCTGACCTCCCTCTATACAGTTATATACTGCAGAGCAGGCATGCTCCTGACCTCCCTCTATACAGTTATACACTGCAGATCAGGCATGCTCCTGACCTTCCTCTATACAGTTATATACTGCAGATCAGACATGCTCCTGACCTCCCTCTATACAGTTATACACTGCAGATCAGGCATGCTCCTGACCTTCCTCTATACAGTTATATACTGCAGATCAGACATGCTCCTGATCTTCCTCTATACAGTTATATACTGCAGATCAGACATGCTCCTGACCTTCCTCTATACAGTTATATACTGCAGATCAGACATGCTCCTGACCTCCCTCTATACAGTTATATACTGCAGAACAGACATGCTCCTGACCTTCCTCTATACAGTTATATACTGCAGATCAGACATGCTCCTGACCTTCATCTATACAGTTATATACTGCAGATCAGGCATGCTCCTGATCTTCCTCTATACAGTTATATACTGCAGATCAGACATGCTCCTGACCTTCCTCTATACAGTTATATACTGCAGATCAGACATGCTCCTGACCTTCATCTATACAGTAATATACTGCAGATCAGGCATGCTCCTGACCTTCCTCTATACAGTTATATACTGCAGATCAGACATGCTCTTGACCTCCCTCTACACACCTATATACTGCAGATCAGACATGCTCCTGACCTTCCTCTATACAGTTATAACTGCTGAGCAGACATGCTCCTGACCTTCCTCTATACAGTTATATACTGCAGATCAGACATGCTCCTGACCTTCCTCAATACAGATATATACTGCAGATCAGACATGCTCCTGACCTCCCTCTACACACCTATATACTGCAGATCAGACATGCTCCTGGCCTCCCTCTACACATCTATATACTGCAGATCAGACATGCCCCTGACCTCCCTCTATACAGTTATATACTGCAGATCAGACATGCTCCTGACCTTCCTCTATACAGTTATATACTGCAGATCAGACCTGCTCCTGACCTCCCTCTATACAGTTATATACTGCAGATCAGACATGCTCCTGACCTCCCTCTATACAGTTATATACTGCAGATCAGACATGCCCCTGACCTCCCTCTATACAGTTATATACTGCAGATCAGACATGCTCCTGACCTTCCTCAATACAGATATATACTGCAGATCAGACATGCTCCTGACCTCCCTCTATACCGTTATATACTGCAGATCAGACATGCTCCTGACCTCCCTCTATACAGTTATACACTGCAGATCAGACATGCTCCTGACCTCCCTCTATACAGTTATATACTGCAGATCAGACATGCTCCTGACCTCCCTCTATACAGATTTATACTGCAGATCAGACATGCTCCTGACCTCCCTCTATACAGTTATATACTGCAGATCAGACATGCTCCTGACCTTCCTCAATACAGATATATACTGCAGATCAGACATGCTCCTGACCTCCCTCCATACAGTTATACACTGCAGATCAGACATGCTCCTGACCTCCCTCCATACAGTTATATACTGCAGATCAGACATGCTCCTGACCTCCCTCTATACAGTTATACACTGCAGATCAGACATGCTCCTGACCTCCCTCTACACACCTATATACTGCAGATCAGACATGCTCCTGACCTCCCTCTATACAGTTATACACTGCAGATCAGACATGCTCCTGACCTCCCTCCATACAGTTATATACTGCAGATCAGACATGCTCCTGACCTTCCTCTATACAGTTATACACTGCAGATCAGACATGCTCCTGACCTCCCTCTACACACCTATATACTGCAGATCAGACATGCTCCTGACCTTCCTCTGTACAGTTATATACTGCAAATCAGACATGCTCCTGACCTCCCTCCATACAGTTATATACTGCAGATCAGACATGCTCCTGACCTTCCTCTATACAGTTATATACTGCAGATCAGACATGCTCCTGACCTTCCTCTATACAGTTATATACTGCAGATCAGACATGCTCCTGACCTCCCTCTATACAGTTATATACTGCAGATCAGACATGCTCCTGACCTTCATCTATGCAGTTATATACTGCAGATCAGGCATGCTCCTGACCTTCCTCTATACCGTTATATACTGCAGATCAGACATGCTCCTGACCTTCATCTATACAGTTATATACTGCAGATCAGACATGCTCTTGACCTCCCTTTACACACCTATATACTGCAGATCAGACATGCTCCTGACCTTCCTCTATACAGTTATAACTGCAGATCAGACATGCTCCTGACCTTCCTCTATACAGTTATATACTGCAGATCAGACATGCTCCTGACCTCCCTCTACACACCTATATACTGCAGATCAGACATGCTCCTGACCTCCCTCTATACAGTTATATACTGCAGATCAGACATGCTCCTGACCTTCCTCTATACAGTTATATACTGCAGATCAGACATGCTCCTGACCTCCCTCTATACAGTTATATACTGCAGATCAGACATGCTCCTGACCTTCCTCTATACAGTTATATACTGCAGATCAGACATGCTCCTGACCTCCCTCTATACAGTTATATACTGCAGATCAGACATGCCCCTGACCTCCCTCTATACAGTTATATACTGCAGATCAGACATGCTCCTGACCTTCCTCTGTACAGTTATATACTGCAGATCAGACATGCTCCTGACCTTCCTCTATACAGTTATATACTGCAGATCAGACATGCTGCTGACCTCCCTCTATACAGTTATATACTGCAGATCAGGCATGCTCCTGATCTTCCTCTATACAGTTATATACTGCAGATCAGACATGCTCCTGACCTTCCTCTATACAGTTATATACTGCAGATCATGCAGGCTCCTGGCCTTCCTGAATACAGATATATACTGCAGATCAGACATGCTCCTGGCCTTCCTGAATACACATATATACTGCAGATCAGACATGCCCCTGACCTCCCTCTATACAGTTATATACTGCAGATCAGACATGCTCCTGACCTCCCTCTACACATCTATATACTGCAGATCAGACATGCTCCTGACCTTCCTCTATACAGTTATATACTGCAGAGCAGACATGTTCCTGACCTCCCTCTATACAGTTATATACTGCAGAGCAGACATGCTCCTGACCTCCCTCTATACAGTTATACACTGCAGATCAGACATGCTCCTGACCTCCCTCTACACACCTATATACTGCAGATCAGACATGCTCCTGACCTTCCTCTATACAGTTATATACTGCAAATCAGACATGCTCCTGACCTTCCTCTATACAGTTATATACTGCAGATCAGACATGCTCCTGACCTTCCTCTATACAGTTACATACTGCAAATCAGACATGCTCCTGACCTTCCTCTATACAGTTATATACTGCAGATCAGACATGCTCCTGACCTCCCTCTATACAGTTATATACTGCAAATCAGACATGCTCCTGACCTTCCTCTATACAGTTATATACTGCAGATCAGACATGCTCCTGACCTTCCTCTATACAGTTATATACTGCAAATCAGACATGCTCCTGACCTTCCTCTATACAGTTATATACTGCAGATCAGACATGCTCCTGGCCTCCCTCTACACATCTATATACTGCAGATCAGACATGCTCCTGACCTTCCTCTATACAGTTATATACTGCAGATCAGACATGCTCCTGACCTTCCTCTATACAGTTATATACTGCAGATCAGGCATGCTCCTGATCTTCCTCTATACAGTTATATACTGCAGATCAGACATGCTCCTGACCTTCCTCTATACAGTTATATACTGCAGATCAGACATGCTCCTGACCTTCCTCAATACAGATATATACTGCAGATCAGACATGCTCCTGACCTCCCTCTATACCGTTATATACTGCAGATCAGACATGCTCCTGACCTCCCTCTATACAGTTATATACTGCAGATCAGACATGCTCCTGACCTCCCTCTATACAGTTATATACTGCAGATCAGACATGCTCCTGACCTCCCTCTATACCGTTATATACTGCAGATCAGACATGCCCCTGACCTTCCTCAATACAGATATATACTGCAGATCAGACATGCTCCTGACCTTCCTCAATACAGATATATACTGCAGATCAGACATGCTCCTGACCTTCCTCTATACAGTTATATACTGCAGATCAGACATGCTCCTGACCTCCCTCTATACCGTTATATACTGCAGATCAGACATGCCCCTGACCTTCCTCAATACAGATATATACTGCAGATCAGACATGCTCCTGACCTTCCTCAATACAGATATATACTGCAGATCAGACATGCTCCTGACCTCCCTCAATACAGATATATACTGAAGATCAGACATGCTCCTGACATTCCTCAATACAGATATATACTGCAGATCAGACATGCTCCTGACCTCCCTCTATACAGTTATATACTGCAGATCAGACATGCTCCTGACCTTCCTCTATACAGATTTATACTGCAGATCAGGCACACTCCTAGCCTCACTCCATAAACATATATACTGCAGATCAGGCACAGTCCTGGCCTCACTCCATACATATAGATATATATATATATATACATATATATATATATATATATATATATATATATATATATATATATATATATATAGCAGATCAGGCACACTCCTAGCCTCACTCCATACACATATATACTGCAGATCAGGCACACTCCTGGCCTCACTCCGTACACATATATATATATATTGCAGATCAGGGCACTCCTGGCCTCACTCGATACACATATATACTGCAGAACAGGTACACTCCTGGGCTCACTCCATACATCCTCCTGGCTTCCCTCTATACCGATTTATGGACGAGGAGTACAAAGTCAAGTGTGTCTTGCCTACAGTAAAGCATGGTGGTGGGAGTGTCATTGTCTTGGCCTTCATGAGTGCTGCCAGTTCATTGATGGAACCATGAATGTCAACATGTACTGTGACATACTGAAGCAGAGCATGATCCCCTCCCTTTGGAGACTGGGTCGCAGGGCAGTATTCCAACATTATAACGACCCCAAACACACCTCCAAGATGACC
Source organism: Discoglossus pictus (assembly GCA_027410445.1). NCBI lineage: Eukaryota > Metazoa > Chordata > Amphibia > Anura > Alytidae > Discoglossus > Discoglossus pictus. The sequence goes on along the minus strand of CM050168.1, from coordinate 160,126,121 downwards.
ACTGCCTTGCTAAAGAAGCTGAAGGTAAAGGTGATGGACTGGCCAAGCATGTCACCAGACCTAAACCCTATTGGGCGTCTGTGGGGCATCCTCAAACGGAAGGTAGGGGAGTGCAAGGTCTCTAACATCTACCAGCTCTGTGATGTCATCATGGAGGAGTGGAAGAGGAGTCCATTGACAACCTGTAAAGCTCTGGTGAACTCCATGCCCATGAGGGTTAAGGCAGTGCTGGAAAATAATGGTGGCCACACAAAATATTGACACTTTGGGCCCAATTTGGACATTTCCACTTAGGTGTGTACTCACTTTTGTTGCCAACAGTTTAGACATTAATGGCTGTGTGTTGAGTTATTTTGGGGGGGACAGCAAATTTACACTGTTATACAGGCTGTACACTTACTACTTTACATTGTAGCAGAGTGTCATTTCTTCAGTGTTGTCACAGAAAAGATATAATAAAATACGGACACAAATATGATGGGAGTACTCACCTTTGTGAGATACTGTATATACTGCGGATCAGGCACACTCCTAGCCTCACTCCATACACATATATACTGCAGAACAGGCACACTCCTGGCCTCACTCCGTACACATATGTACTGCAGATCAGGCAGACTCCTGGCCTTACTCCATACACATATATACTGCAGATCAGGGACACTCCTGGCCTCACTCCATACACATATATACTGCAGATCGGGCACACTCCTGGCCTCACTCCATACACATATATACTGCAGATCAGGCACACTCCTGGCCTCACTCCATACACATATATACTGCAGATCGGGCACACTCCTGGCCTCACTCCATACACATATATACTGCACATCAGGCACACTCCTGGCCTCCCTCTATACCCATATATACTGAAGATCAGGGCATACCTGGGCTCTCTCTATGCACATGAAGACTGCAGATCAGGCGCACTAATGGCCTCCCACTTTACAGATATATACTGCAGATCAGGCACACCCCTGGCCTCCCCCCATACACATATATACTGCAGATCAGGCACACCCCTGGCCTCCCTCGATACATTTATATACTGCAGATCAGACACACCCCTAGCCTCACTCTATACACATATATACTGCAGATCAGGTGCACTCCTGGCCTCTCTCTAAACACACAAGTACTATAAATAAGACATGCCCCTGGCCCATTTATGTGCACAAATGTACAACACACTCCTGGTTCCCTCTGCATACAGATATACAGCAGAACAGACACTCTCAGGACACAGGTCACATATTCTCTTTTGCTCGTAATTGAGGTATTTCTCTTTTTAAAACTGTACACCCCTCAAAACAATTTCTGGGTTCCTTGTTAAAGCAATTTTTAAATCTGTGTTTGTTAACAGAACCATAATTGACGGATAAATTATTTTATTATACTGTACATGTTTTGACATGTTTTATATCTAATCCCAAAGTAAAGCTAATGCAATACATACTACCTCATCTCTCAGTAAGTAACCCATGTCAGTCAGATAAAGACATCCCAGGATATGACTTGGGATTGACTGAGAAGCTAACATATGATTATAATTGTAAAAGAGGACTTTGAGGTGGAAGCAAGAACAGATCTTCTTCCTTATGGCTGCACTGTAACTTTGAAACATTTTGTGTTAAAGCATTCTTCTATGTAATACAGAACGGAGGGAGAATAAAGAACAAAAGGACCAACTAGTATAGCATGTAATTACTATTTATTATGAGTTTAAGAAAAAAATATACTCACAAAACAGTTGTATCAGCAAAACAACATAACAGACTCCTACGTGTTTCATACAGACAGGACTTCTTCAAGGATATTGAAGGTCATATAGGAGAATGTTTCCTATAATATGCAGAGTTGCAGTATTTGTGGTTATATATGATAATATATAATGAACTATGCTGCATTATGTCTGATTGTCTGTGAAAAGCATCCTTGAGATTACATTTAAAGGAGCCTGAACAAAAACATATCCAGTTTATGCAGTGGTTAGATTTGCTGCTCTGTAAAGCCGTGAGCTTTTCATACATGCACAGATCCAATCTAGCAGAGGATTAGCTGAGCAATCAGTCGCTCCCTGTGTTTGACATGCACATAGTTTGCAGTGACTGATCCATTTCAGAAAAATAGCATATGTTTGTGTGTATAGGAGACAGACATAGGCGGAGGGACAAACACACTGTCTCATTGGGGTCCTTTGTGTGATATTAACTGTACATCTCATGAACAGCCGCACACTCTCACACACATTCTGGGGAGGTCTCAGCTGCTGACTATTCAGATGCTTCATCTTAAAAGTCAAATATGTAACACAATCACCCAGAATCCCCCCCACCAGGAAAACTGCCAGGAGAGTTAAAAGCTGTTGAAATGTCATGTTATCATTCGAATAACTAGGATATTCAGGAAAGTGAATTCTGGCACCATCAAATAGTGATAATAACTCCTCGTTTGGATGTTATTCTGTGGAGCATAAGATGGAAAATTAAAGGACCACTGATCATAAAGTTAAAATATTCTACATTTGAATGTAATATATATATGTATTGGTAGGTCTCCTGGCTTGTGCATAATTCATCATAGGCTGTGCTTAAAGCTGTGTAAATCAGTGAGGATATGCCTAAAAGGAGCATAAAGTGGTTTTGGATTTAAGAGTGAAATGCATTATGGTCTAATTTGCATGCCCCTGCCCAGTTTCCCAGAGTGCACTGCAATGAGTGTATTTCTGGGAAACCAGAGCAGGAAATACGTTCTTTACCTTATTTTTAGACATTCAAATGGGATCACAAATGTGCTATTCATTTTCTGATACTAGCTACTTGCCCGTCAAAAAATGACGGCAATAAGATTGTAAGGCAGGTAATGTTGTTTGTGTGCGAAATTAATTTTGTTGGTGTTCCAAGATCCTTTGGGGCTCATTGCGAGGCTCTTGGTTGTTTGTGTGCTATGAGCAGCATTGTTTTTTTTTTTTGGTATGGCAATGAATAATTAATAAAATAAGAAATTAATATACTTTACCTATTGTAAAGTAATATATTCAGCATTGTGTTGAAGAGCTGGCAATCTGTTTTCTTGTTGCTGCAGCATCAGTGCTGTGGAGCTGCTGTGTAAGTGTCATGAATATGAATGTGTGCAGTGTAATAGTGTGCGTGCGCGAGGCAAATCCGTTAGGGTAGCTGTGTACTTCCAGATTATGTTAGTGTTCTAAAATGGCGCCTAATGTGTGGTATGCGGCTGTGGCTGATTTTGCATCCTTGTTTTCGGAGGTCGTCCGACTTTTTCGGAAAATCCGTAGGTGTTTGGTGGTGTTTTGCGTGTATAGCGTCCTTTAGCCTCGGTTTTGTTATGTTCAGCATAATTTTTTTCTCTCGCTTAGGGGATTTTTGGGTGTCTAAACTCTGTAATTTGGACTTAACTCGAGGTGTAACTTCACTTGCAGAGGTCCTGGGTGCCCCTCTTCCTGGGGGTAGGTTTTTATGTGTTTGTTGTGTGTATTTCTTGTGTTTCTAATGTTTTTCAGGTTGCGCAGGTTGTGACCTTGTTTTCGGATCTCGTACATCTTTTTCGGAAAATCTGTAGGTGTTTGGTGGTGTTTTGCGTCTTTAGAGTGCTGTAGCCTCGTTTTCGTTTTTTTCGGCGGCCATTTTTTCTCTCGCTTAGGGGATTTTCAGGTGTTTAAACTCTTTTATTTCAAGTGAAATTGAGGTGTAACTTCAGTTTTCGAGGTCCTGGGTGCCCCCCCCCCCCCCTTGCTGTAGGTAAGCTTTTTATGTATTTGTTGCATGTATTTATTGTGTTTTTCATGTTTTCATGTGCACGGGTTTTGGGCGGTAAGGTCGTATTTTTGCGAGGTCGTAATGGGTCGTAAAAAGTCTTGTATTTGTTTGTCGTAAGTCTGAAAATTTTGCGAGGTCCGCAGTTGCTGGCATGGAGCGCCTTGGCGCTCCATGCCAGCAACTGAGGCCCTCGCTTTGTTGAAGCACCTTTTGATTTTATTACAGCACTCAGCCTTTTTGGGTATGAGTCTATCAGCATGGCACATTTTGACTTAGCAAATTTGCCCACTCTTCTTTGCAAAAACACTCCAAATCTGTCAGATTGAGAGGGCGTCTCCTGTGCACAGCCCTCTTCAGATCACCCCACAGATTTTCAATCGGATTCAGGTCTGGGCTCTGGGTGGGCCATTCCAAAATTTTAATCTTCTTCTGGTGAAGCCATTCCTTTGTTGATTTGGATGTATGCTTGGGTCGTTGTCATGCTGAAACATGAAGTTCCTCTTCATGTTCAGCTTTCTAGTAGAAACCTGAAGGTTTTGTGCCAATATTGACTGGTATTTGGAACTGTTCATAATTCCCTCTATCTTAACTAAGGCCCCAGTTCCAGCTGAAGAAAAAAAGGCCCCAACGCATGATGCTGCCACCACCATGCTTCACTGTGGGTATGGTGTTCTTTTGGTGATGTGCAGTGTTTTTTTTGCCCAAAACATATCTTTTGGAATTATGGCCAAAAAGTTCAACCTTGGTTTCATCAGACCATAACACCTTATCCCACATGCTTTTGGGAGACTTCAGATGTGTTTTTGCAAAATGTAGCCTGGCTTGGATGTTTTTCTTCGTAAGAAAAGGCTTTTGTCTTGCCACTCTACCCCATAGCCCAGACATATGAAGAATACAGGAGATTGTTGTCACATGTACCACACAGCCAGTACTTGCCAGATATTCCTGCAGCTTCTTTAATGTTGCTGTAGGCCTCTTGGTAGCCTCCCAGACCAGTTTTCTTCTCGTCTTTTCATCAATTTTAGAGGGAGCTCCAGTTCTTGGTAATGTCACTGTTGTGCCATATTTTCTCCACTTGATGATGACTGTGTTCCATGGTATATCTAATGCTTTGGAAATTCTTTTGTACCATTCTCCTGACTGATACCTTTTAACAATGAGATCCCTCTGATGCTTTGGAAGCTCTCTGTGGATCATGGCTTTTGCTGTGGGATGCGACTAAGAAAAATTCAGGAAAGACCAACTAGAGCAGCTGAACTTTATTTGAGGTTAATCAGAGGCACTTTAAATGATTGCAGGTGTATGCTGACTCCTATTTAACATGATTTGTAATGTGATTGCTTAATTCTGAACACAGCTACATTCCCAGTTATAAGAGGGTTTGCAGACTTATGCAACCACATTATTTTTCTTTTTCTTCCCTCCACCTAAAAGATTTCAGTTTATTTTTCAATTGAGTTGTACTGTTTATAGGTCACATTAAAGGTGGAAAAAGTTCTGAAATGATTTATCTTTGTCTCATTTTTTTACAGCACAGAAACCTGACATTTTAACAGGGGTGTGTAGACTTTTTTTTATCCACTGTATGGGGGATTGTGGAGACCCCCGTCTGATTCTGTCCTGTATATATTGGGGGTTGTGGAGACCCCCTGTCTGATCCTGTCCTGTATGTATGGGGGGTTGTGGAGACCCCCTGTCTGATCCTGTCCTGTATGTATGGGGTGTTGTGGAGATCCCCTATATGATCCTGTACTGTATATATTGGGGGGTTGTGGAGACCCCCTGTCTGATCCTGTCCTGTATGTATGGGGTGTTGTGGAGATCCCCTATATGATCCTGCCCTGTATATATGGAGGTGGGGGGGGGGGGTTGTGGAAGCCCCTGTCTCATCCTGTCCTGTATATATGGGGGGTTGTGGAGACCCCCTGTCTGATCCGTCCTGTATATATTGGGGGTGGGGGGTTGTGGAGACCCCCTGTCTGATCCTGCCCTGTATATATTGGGGGGTTGTGGAGACCCCTGTCTGATCCTGTCCTGTATATATTGGGGGGTTGTGGAGACCCCTGTCTGGTCCTATCCTGTATATATTGGTATTGGTGGTGGGGGGCTTACTGGTTCAGCCCTACACACACCGTACATAAGGCAGAGTCAGGATTACTAGTGTCAGTCCCGAGCCCCCTCCTCCTCCGCCCTTTCCGGGCTCATGGAGTCCTCCGGCCCCCCTCCCACCCTGTGATCAGTGAGTCCCGTTTGAGAGCTGCTGAGAGGTAACTCCTCCCAGCCCCCAGCCCCTCTAGTTCTTGTTGTGCTCCTGCCATACCCAGCATGGATGGGACCATCACATAGAGAGCTGGGTGTAGAGGGGTTTCTATAGCAGACCCTATATGTGCTCACTTGGGGGTCCTAACTACTATGGACTGAGCCCCCCAGCACCAAGCAGCGGAGCCCCCTATAACATGACTCCAGTGCAGGGGGGCGCGGGCTGGAGCCCCCAAACACTGCTGGTAAGTTGCCAAACTTTTCTGCCAAGTTCCAAGTGTGAGAGGGGCTTTGGGACCCAAATCAGTAAGAGTAATAACCAAGGGTTGGGATCAAAAGATCCACAAGAAGAGATCAATAGACTTTTATAGACGTGATAAGAAGCAGGAATGGGGGTCCTCAAAGGTACTAGTGTATACTGCTGTATTTGTGCATATGCATGTGTGAGGCAGTGTGCTCTACACATGTAGCTCCATGTCTGTATGCACTTCTGTATGCAATATTATATGTTATGTATGTTGTTATCTATGTTATTTACATATGTATGTAGGTCTGTGTGAACATTTATAAATATATGTAAAAACTATTGTACAACATACATGTAGCACTGTGCTTATATATATACACATGTGCAGCTCTGTGTACACATGCTAGATAACTGCGTAATATTTATCTATATATACATAGGGCTCTATATACACATGTAGGTATGTGTACACACATGTGTAAATGTACCTAAAACAGGTGATTATGTAGAAGTGTCTCTGTGTGTGTACATATAGCTCTATGCACTCAGACATGCTTCTCTATGCATATACATGTTTCTCTATACACACATGTACCCACGCTGACTCTTCTCTCCCCAGATCCCAGACAGGTTCCCCGGCCGGGAGGCGCCTCCATCCCCCAGGAAGAGGTTGCAGTCAGCGGACGAGGCAGTGAGAGGCAGCCGCCCCCCTCCGGAGGGAGCTGGGGCAGCCTCAGTGCCAGAGCTGGGACCCCCAGAGGGGGCTGGGGAGTGGTGCCCCTATTGCCAAGCTAAGCTGGCAGAGCTGAAGAAACAAGCCCTGAAACTGGCCATACCTGGCCCCAGCACGGTAAGTGGAGCTCAAGGGGTTAATGTGCATAGAACATGAGTATGATATGGTACAAGCTGACCCCCAAAGTCATGCTCCTACAGTCAGATCTGGGTCACTCCCATAGGCCCATATCAGGGATTATGTCTGTGTATCTGCTCTTCCCACAATAATCTCTTATCTCTAAACCACTCTCCCTCACTCACTGATTATAGATATGTATGCCCACCTCAGTTTAAAGGGATGGAAGGTTCCTGGATGATACCCCTGAGTATCTAGTTACTTTTATGTACTTTATTTAATTAAGAACTGCTTATAAGCTTTGTTTTCTGCCTCAAATGTTACAAATAGTTCCAAACTGGTTTCTCCCCTCTGCAGCTCATAAAGACAGTGTACTTCTAAGTACAGGGTGTGCAGTGTCTCATAGTCACCAAGATGCTGCTTGAGAAAGGTCACTGAAAGAATAAATTGAAACACTGCCCTTCACAGTCTGTGTATTCACGAGCTACAGAGGGCAGGCACAATTTGTATGGTTTTAGGCAGAAAACAAAACAGATTATAAGCACTTCTTAATAAAATAAAGTACATACAAACCCAGAAACCTTTTATGTCGCTTTAACTTTCTTTTTCCCTCTAACACTCTAAAATACTGGGGCAGATGTACTAAAGGGTGAGATGACAGAGAACTCCTGGGGAGCCTCTCCATTCTTATTGAGGCATATCTATTACTTATAATATCTCCAAGAGTTATTCAGCACTTCACCCTTCAGTACATGTGGACATTGTGGTGTTTCTGTTTGTACTTTCTCCAAATGTCTACTCTCTCTCCCTTTACCTATCTCTTTCATTTCTATTTATCTCTCTCTATCTGTGCTCTCTGCCTTTCTTTGTAACACTTCTTTCACTTTAACTTCTCTCTCTCTCCTTTACTTGTTTCACTGTTATCTCTATATTTCTGTTTCTCTCTGTCAAGTCATTTCTATTTCACTGCACTCTCTCTGTATCTTTCACTGGTCACTCTCTTTATCAATGTGTGGTCTCTCCCCCTCTCTTGGTGCTCTCTCTTCTTGGTTTGTACAATGAAGCCATTAAGCCAACTTATTTGTGTCACCTCCTCTGGTCTTTGCAGAATTTAGGTAAAGAGAAACAGAGACACTGAACCCAAAGTATTCTCAAAAAATATATAATAGGCCCCAGTAGCTAAAGACTTGATATTTCGGATGATTTAACCACCTCTAGTCCAAATTTGTGGGGGAGGACAGAACTGGTGACTTTAGCCTAAATTAATCGTGTCCTCAGGCTAGATGAGACCACCCATATGTTAGTACCACCACTAGAAGACAATGACTCAGGTGTGTGGCTTCCATGTCAAATTATCACATGCATCTGTGGATATTCAGTCTGACTAATCCCTCAGCTCCGAAGAGAGATCTTCATAGACTCGAGTCCTTGGTATACACCGGGATTGCTTATAAGCACTGGCCACTTCAGTTCTGGGCATCTGTATCTGTTACTAATGATGATTATTCAGGTGACTCACAGACTAAGGATTAAAGTGCTTCTTTATGTCTATATTTACTGTGTTTACAGCTTTTCTATGAGTATTTAAAAAATCATATTTTAAATATAACAAATGTGTTTTTGTATTGTTTTAAAAATCATTGGTTTATAGTGTAGGCAATAATCCTTTTTGTTCTCCCTATGCCTTTAAGTGAGTGGCAGGGAGTGTGGGAATCTATTGTCTATTTGCAAGTGGCATTAATATCATGCTTTTTGTAAGTCCAGATAGACACGCAATCACACACACATTATATATATAATATGTGTGTGTGTAGTTGCTTGTCTTGTTTAGATTCAGACACATGCACATGGCTTAACAAGAGCTTAAGACTTCCTCAAGATGATTTCAGTTTACAAGTCTGGATACAAGAAGATCAAACACTCTGGCACTGAACCCTATCTCTTCTGCTTTAATGTTTATTTTCTAAATTTAAAATAATGTATTTTGCATACAAACATTGTTATTTCGATGAATTACTCTTCAATGCACAACAGAACATTAGAGGGCCAATGGCTGGCAGCTTCTAATGGTGTGACAAATTCCAGTGTAATATAGTTAGTTTATACTTAATGTTCCTAGTTCCTATATGAGTCTGTTTCTGGAAGCCCTGTGTTGTCTACATGCACTAAACTGCATGGAGGCTGCAAACTGGTTTACAAATAATGTTGTTATAGGAAAAAGCCATCAAAGCCTTACAGGCCAAACACCTTCACAGGAGCCAAAATACACTAAGCTTTCCTTTGCTACGAGAAATTAGTAAATCGTGGAAATACACTTCATCAGCCTAAAAATACATTTATCAGAGTTAAAATCACAACAAAGCGATAATAACCTAGTTTCTCATATTATTCTTTGGACCATATAGTTCCAACAATTGGGGGAATTTACTAAGCATTTTCTCTCCTGAGATGAGATGTATTCCCCATGGCATATAGTGCATAGTAAATCAAATGATGGCATGAGATGCACTTTGTTGCTTAGTATATGCCCCCGATGTAAAATTTTACAGAGTTTTTAGGAACTGTATTTTTTCACATGTTTCTGCACATTTTTTTGGTATATGAACTCCAGGGACTCTTTATAACTATATAATAAACACACTTAGTGCTCTAACATAGTAAATATTAGACCATGATTGCTGTGTCAGTGTAAGATGAAACATTAATACCCCAGCCCATCTATCACTCTCCACAGACCCCAGCTCATTATGACCACTTTATTATTCATGTCTTGCTTCTAGTCAATAGATTGACGGCCATTATGGTAATTGTGATTGATCAGGATCCTCGACTACCAAATCCTATTTTTGTCCATTTAAAGGGAAAGGTTTTTATTTTTAGCATTAAGAAGAGTAAGCTGAAGTCTGGTGAAACTTATTTTGAGCAATAGCAGCTTTTGAAACTCTTCAGGCCTGACCTTAGTTGTAAACAATAATTACATGGGCCCTCATTCAATTGCGATTTGGCCAATTGAATAGGGCTCCAAATAAGCACATAACATATATTTTTTAAAGAAGTTATAAGATAGTGAAAACCTTGCTTTTGGATAGATGCTTACTAACTAAAAACTTCTTTAAAAAAATATGTTATGTGCTTATTTAGAGCCCTATTCAATTGGCCAAATTGCAATTGAATGAGGGCCATGATGTGGCAGGGTCATGTGATCCATTTTATTTTCTTAATCTGTTTATCTATCTATCTTTATTTACCTAAACATGAACATGATATGATATATAGGAAAGGGAAAGGAGGAGCTGCAAGTGGGGTGGCACAAGTCAATGGCCTGGGGCAATGTAAACCCTAACTAGGTCCCTGGTTCTAGCCAAAATTACAAAGTTGCTGATTCTGTGCCTGCCCCAAGCTATGAGCCTTAGATATAAATCAGGACAAGTTCAGTAAAATGTCTGGATTTGGAATAATTAAAACACATGGAGACTATTGGAGCAAATGACAGGCTGACCCAGAGCTCTGTTGTGTGATCCCAGCTCAGGAAGGAAAGCGGCCGCTCCCCGGGCCCTGGGAGGATTCTTTAATTCAGCAGCAATTGGGCTGGCTGCAAAACACAGTCAGCAGTGGATATGCTTGGTGTGCCTACGTGTACACAAAGTGCTTATAAGCTGTGTTGTACTGCCTAAAATCAAACAAATTGTTCCTGTATGGGTCTGCCCTCTGCAGCATATGCAGACACAGAGTCTGTAGGGCTGGATGTGCAGTGTAGTGTTGTAGCCTATCAGGGACCATGTCTCAGTAGCATGCTGCAGAATGTTAGAGATGGTAGCTGATTGGTTAGTAGGAGAGAGTACGGCAAGAACAGCAAAGTCTGCTTCTTCATATACTGCAGAGGGCAGACCCATACAGGTACTATTTGATTGATTTTAGGCAGTAACAACAGAGCTTATAAGCACTTCTTAATAAAATAAATTACATAACAGTAAATAGATACCCAGTGATATTATATACCTAGTAACACAGAGTACCCTTCCTGGTCTCTATAAATGATTCCCCATTACATGGCTTATTAGTAGTTACAATCTTACAGATTCTCATCACAGACTCTTATTTATCACCTGCAGTTTCCTGCTCTGGCATTTATCGGGATATATATCTATTACACTGCGCTCCTACACTTGTCCCGACCTCTTTGTATCCACTTGTTTCATGTCGAGGATCTCACATTGTTTATACAAACAATACAAGTTTCGCTGCCATCAACGTCTGGGAGAAACTGGGTCTGCGAAGGAAACCCACCTTTCTTGACCTTGATTTCAATTGAAATATTTCCTGCATTATAATATTCCAGCTCGGGCTATATTTAGTATTTTTATGGTGCATTGTGTGAGCTGTGAGGATTGAATGCAAGTCCAAGACTGAATAATAAAGGGAACTGGAAGGGCCCGGGTGTTACGAGGTATATAATATCCCTGGGTATCTATTTACTGTTATATACTTTATCATATTAAGAAGTGCTTATAAGCTCTGTATTTACTGCCTAAAATCAAACAAATAATACCTGTATGGGTCTGCCCACTGCAGACACATACTCTGTAGGGTAGGGTGTGCAGTGAAGTGTCCTAGCCTATCAGGTACCACATCTCAGCAGCATATTGCAGAATGTTTCTGAGAGATGGTCACTGATTGGTTGGTATGGGAGGGTAGACCCATACAGGGTCTATTTGTGTGTTTTTAAGCAGTAAAAACAGAGCATATAAACACTTCTTAATACAATAATGTACATAAAATTAAATAGATACACAGGAATATTGTTTACCAAGTAACACCCAGGAACCTTCCATATCCCTTTAAGATGTGGATATTTTGTCCAAAGTGGACCAATGTAGCTTGGGAGAAACTTCACAGATTTGTAAAGTATGTTTTTTTTTCTTTTCTTAAGTTTAACTGATTCTGCTTTTGTCAAGGGGACTCTATCTTGGACTGTTGGCATGTCTGTAGCTTGAAGGGAATGGTTATCTTACTAGCAATTATTCTTCTACTTCATTCTGTTGTTGTGTGGATATATTTGTAGTGACATTTTTTTCACCAGAACTGAATAGAAATGTCATCTGTATCCTCCAATTCCTCCCAGCTGCCACTAACACAGTAGCTAATATTTAAATAGTATATTTATTTATTTTAGGCTTTCTAAAACATTTTGAGTTTATTATTATCATATTTGTCACTAGCTTACTATATATAAATCATGTCTGTTGTCCTTTAAGGTAACATTGAAACTGTGGATGTTCTAGAGTGTGTTTAAAATATAATATTTGAGTTTTGTTGTTTTTCAATCTATAAAGATTCTTCATTCATTTCATGTGAATATCACTATTGTTCATTTATTTCTATAATCCAGGTTTGCTTATAGGGCCCGTATTCTTCCGCTGGTTTTTATCTATAGTTAGTTGTAATGCACCTTATCTCTAGCTGGGTGGTAAAGCCACCTCTGTCATGGGAAAATACACACGCTGACCACCGAGTCAATGGGTCATCCCCAGGTGTGCAGGTTGGGAGACCTGTCTGAGAAGGGACAGTTTGTGTGGTCCCAATTGTGCACTTAATGAAAGGAAAGCTCTTTGATAACAGGCTGATGATGGGCTAATGACCCCTCTCCATTACATCTCAAGCTTTGCAAAGGATTGTTACAATGTAATATGTGTCAGTGTGTTAGGACCTGAGATATACAGTTACACACACAGAATACACATTGTGGTAGCAGTCAGAAGAGACAGCATTAGACAGACCCCTTCTGTTCAGCCACTGTGAGCACAACCTCCTATTAAGTGGACAATATGGACAGGGGGATAGAGAGAGACTCTTTTCACTGTAGGGACCTCATTATTGACTTGGTAAATATTTCAAAGGGGAAACAATTGTATCCCATGTATCTGCTGAAAGGATCTCTGGCCTAAAGGGATGGGATCTGTCACTACAAGTTTAGAGGTCACAGCACCTGGATTGAAGGGTCTTGGTCAGTTGATGGCTTTTCAAAGAAGTCAGTGGTCAATTCCTTATTTTGTAATAATTAAAAATGGGACAGTGGTATAATAATAGTAACTGAGTATTGCATGATCGTTGACCACAAACATAAATGAATGTGTATGCTATCTATCTATCTATCTATCTATCTATCTATCTATCTATCTATCTATCTATCTATCTATCTATCTATCTAATCTATTATTTTATAATCAATCAACCTGCCTGCGATATTTTGGCAAATATATTTTTTTTTGCATAGAGCTTCCATCCACATCTGATGCAGTAGAAACCTAGGGCCATTTTCAATTCCCAGCCCGTAACTCGTTCGCAAACAGCCGCATGTCTGCGGGTGAGTTGCGGGCTCCCGTTGGTCTCCATTTGCGAGGCTATTCAATTGCTCCAGGTTGCGAGTTGCAATCTTGAAGCAGCTTCTTAAACCATGCATTGGTTCAGAGCAGTTGTCGGTGGGAAGCGTATTAATTCACCAAGCCTGTAACCGCCCATTTCGAATCCGCCAATAGAAAATTAGCCTGTCATAATTACGACAGTAAAACATGGAGGTTACGTTTCAATCAATTAGGTTCGGGGGTCCGATATGCGATCAGGCTCGCAACACCAAAAAATACAGAATTATGAAAATGAACGCCAATACTGTTCTAGTCCAAAAGGGTGGCTTGATATGTATTAACTAATTGATTCCTGAGATCGATTTAACCCTGAAATGAAACATAAAAATACATTTATTTCCTGCAGTTGTGTGAGCTTGAGACTGTTGTGCAATTAATTCTAATGTCTTTCATCTCTCTCTCTGTAATTTACAGTGCAGGATTGCTGTTTTATTTGCATTTTCAGTGCTACGAATTGGTGTTTAACCCCTTTGCGGGTCCTCTCGAGTACATGATGGATTTTCTCCTCCATTTGCGGTTTACTAGTGTGGATACATTTTCGAGCTTGGGGAAATTGAGCAATTGAATATCGATTTGCGATTTTAGCCTTGCAAATGTGACAGATCAAAGGCTTCTGGAGGGTATAAGTTACAAGTTTGATGGACGCCATCTTTCAAGCTCGTAACTCATAACCTGATTCGAGCCCGCAAAAAGACGCCAATAGAATAGCAAATTTGCCTGCAAGTTTACTTACGGGCCTCCAGATCTCAAATTTTGGCCAATTGAATGGGGCCCCTAGTATCTGTAAAATATACAAACTGGGATGTCCAGGCAAGCTGATAATACTTAACTTTTAAGCTTGTCTTGAATCAATGACACATTGTGGCAGCTTTCAAAATCAACATCTGCCCATTAATGTTTACTATTATAATTTTTTCTCCAAAAGTTTATTTGGGTTTTTGAAGTTGTTTACACAGAGTATAACAATTGACAAAATAAATGACATTAGAACAATAACATTACATAGTGAAGCCCAACTCCTATAATAGAAAGTAGTACATTTTACATAAGGTTTGGAGCATGTTATTAAGAGGATTTGAGAATAACCTTATATATGTAACTAGAAAATCTTTATTTTTATTTTACGTCTTGTTCAAAATAGAAGTAAAATATTTTAATTCCTTGCCATAGATTCACTAATTATCACAGGGACAACAATTGCATTATCCCCATAAGAAATATATTTCATAGCCATTGGTAAAGCTCATTGTAGTCCCTGCAATGCTTAGTGAATCTACCCCATTGTATTGTAAATGGTGAATATTGTATTAAAGGAGCTTCCCCTATATGATCAGTAATATTTGAAACAAACTCATCTGTGTATTGCGTCTCACTCTTTAATGTAATGAGTTTTGCTCTGTAGAGGTGAGATATAAGAAAAATGTCCTTAATATACTATTATATTGTATATTGTATATGGATTTCCAAAGTTCATGAGCAAATTCCACAATTAAAGTCATTTGCATTATGCCGAGGGCAAGGAATGAAAATATTAGTCCCCCAGCAATTAGTTATAAAATTATAAGAATGTCATATTTTATTCATGGTGAATCATGGTGCTGTTAATATTTTAGCAGCAGATTAATAAACATGCTCAGAGCAGATATTGATGAGATACAACTTATTATGGAAGTGGATGACGACTCATGTTTTATTGATAATAACATGATATTTATTTTACTGGGACAGATTTATAGCTTTTAATTACCCTCTAATTCTAATCCCACTGCTTCCCTCACCCTGGGAATGTCATGCTTGACTTCTGATATATCATATTCTATAACCTCCATTGTCCCAGCACCAAACCACTGTCCACGTAGATTACATTTATGGTTAATCAAAATGTAGATGTGACTTAGGATAAGTACCTTACACTTTGTGTTCGTAGTGTCCCATCACATTGCTCTGATTACATCTTGTTCAATACTGTGCTGTCTGTACCCAGGCTGTGCACATGGGATGGGAGACATTGTCATCTGTGCTAATATAGCATGTTCTAGATGATGTTAGCTCTTACTAGCTGTTGCAGAAAACCTCAGGGAAACACACAGAGCCCTCTGTGAAGTTGCAATCTCTGACTTTTCCCAATGGTCTCACATAATATCAAGTAAATATAATTTCTGTGCTGACGCTTCTACTGACCTTTCTAACTAAATTAGTAGTACAAAATATAATTATTTCACATTATATACAACTACTGCAACTCTCTCCTTGCTGGTCTTCCTATCACCCATCTCTCTCCACTCCAATCTATAATGAATGTCTCCACTACACTCATCTACCAAACTTATTGATCGATGTCTGCAACACCTCTCTGTCAGTCACTCCACTGGTTTCTCATAGCTACAGAATAACATTTTAAATCCTGCCACTAATATAAATAGCCCTCAACAATAATGCACCCTCTTATATTTCTGCTCTTGTTTCTAAATACTCTTCCAACTGTTCTCTTCTTCTCTCTCCTAATAACCTTTTTCTTTCCTCCTCTCTTATCACCTTCCCTCATTCCCACCTTCAGGACTTCTCTCATGCTGCCCATATTCTTTGGAACTCCTTGCCTCGCTCCAACAGACTATCCTACTGTCTCAAATAGTTTAAAACCTCACTAAAAACTCATCTATCTAAAGAAGCTCATCACCTTCACCCGTAATATACGTAATACATTGTACCTCACCTTTCTATACCTCACTCACACCGTTTAGACTGTAAGTTTGCGAGTTTTCAGTCTTGAAAACTGTAGAGAAAGCTGTTGTTTGCTTGATTTTAAACTCAATAACAGGGCCCTCCATTCTTTCGTAATTTAAGTTTGTTTTTGACTTGTATCTACCCTGTTTAACGTTACAGAACATGATGCAACATTACAAATAAAGGTTAATAAATACACTGCTGTCTAAAATGATAGCTGCCTTTCAACTAATCACATGTATATTTCCATCCCTATTATTTATCCTAATGCATGGAAATCCTATGTAATGATAACTGTATGGCCCTAACATTAGCAACTCCCCATAAATAAAGTGACTTGTATGAGTGACAGTTATTGTATTGTAGATATACCTAGCTTTGGTGCAGAAGCACTGTATATACAAGATATTTCATTACAATTTAGAGACATCAGACAACCCAGGGATCCTAGTAAATTCTCTCTTTTGTGGCCGAGTTGGTGGTGGAACTACTGGCATTAACAATACACAGCAAACACTGTCCATGATTTCACAATAACAAGTACATTTTATGTGGCAGCAGATACAGTGTAGATATTTCTAATTTTCTCGACATCTCTTTGAGATACAGGTTGTTTTTTTATAACTATTCTTTTTATTGGAATGCTGTAGAAGGTGGAGCTCTCATGATGTTTTCACTCTTTGTGTTTAAGATGACGGACGATGCTTTGAAATACGGATTTCATAAAGCTTATTAAATATTTAACTTGTTTCCCTTCCCCTTCGCTCTGAGTGACTAGAACATATGGTGTTATATTTAGGATTTGTTCCGAGGATTATATGGTTCAAACCATCTTGACGTTTGGAGATTTGCTTTAGTTTATGTCATTTATTAAACCTCAGAAACCTGGCTGGATGTGTCATCAAACTGTGCTGGGACCAGGAGATTGGAGCAAATTATATCTGTGACTGTTGGTGGCGGGGTGGGGTGGGGGGGACAGAAAAGAAGCAAGAGGAGGGGGGGGGGGGGTACAGATGAGGTTGGGTGTGGCTCATTGGTGGAAGGAAAGAAAAGAGAAAGAGGGAGGAAAAAAGAGAGATATTAGAGGGGGAGGGAAAGGGAGGGTAGAGAGGGAAGGGAGTGGGTAACAAGGGGTAAAGAGAGAAGTAAAGAGGTATGAACAGAAAGAGAGAAATTATAGAGTAAAACATAGAGTCAGCATGAAAGAGGGACAATAAAAGGTAAAGGAGAAACATGGGCACAGTACCAATACTGGGGTGCGTGGTGTTTGTGGATGAGGGGTCCTGTTATTTGTCTGCCTTGAATACCTGTTGCCATAGGCCTGGCCTAGTTGGTTGCACTCTCTATAAAGTTATGTTTTTAAATTAAATGATCCATGAAACCCAAGATTAATAATATGCTTTGTAAAGTTGTACAGTTAAGGAGAACCAATGGTAGAAAAAACTCACTTGTTCATGTGCTATGTCTGTGCAATCCACTGTTTATATACTACACTGCATTGTAAAAATATGGGGTAAACATAAGGTACTAATACTCCTTGTAGCTAATAAGTAATGACATTGGAAAAGAGGGAATAGGCAACTATCACTGAGCATTAGTACCCACACATAAGGATAACAAAGAGTCTAAGTTCAAATATCCATACCGCCATCTTGCTAATAGGCACAAAAAGTCAGCTCACCTGATTAAATCAAATGGTCTAATATAATCCCAACCAAAATATAGTTGGGAAATGCCTGCAGTCATAGTTAACTAAATATGCATAAATAGAGAGTCAACTCCCATATAACAGTTGGGTGAAGTGATAATTATTTATAAAGACATGCGTATATAGAGTAGTGGGCTAAAACTTAGCTATTAATAAACTTATTAAAAATAATAACAAAAATAAAAATCCAATCACACATCCAAGCATACACCCAGGGTGCCGTAGTAAGAGTTGATAACCCAAGTAGGTAAGTATATTAGAAAATAGTATGAATACTAAAGCTATTGTTAGCATACCAATGCATGTAGGCAAAAAGTATAGGTTTGAGTTTGAAGTTAGTGGAATCAATCCACATTGCAATATTACAAATTTGCTAAACTATATAACAGAATATAATCAATAATAAATATAATATAATTACAATACAATACAATAATTACATGTTTCCTGTGAAAAACAGGCTGTGAACAACAGGTTTGGCAATCGCAGACGTCACCACTTTCAGTACAAACGATGCCCGTTTCGCACATGTGCTTCATCAAGTTGTACAGTTGACAGTGGGCAAAACATTTTTAGAAAACAAAAGAACATAGATAAATTATATCATTTATTAGCTAATTATGTTTTAGTGGATGGTGAATTCCATTCATTTTTATTGAATGGGCTTTCACAAAGCGATGCAACTTATAATTGCACATAATAGTGCTTTATATATATATATATATATATATATATATATATATATATATATATATACTAGCGAATTGCCCGTCAAAAAATGACGGCAATAAAATTTGAAGCCATGGGAATGCTGTTTGAGACATAATGGAAACCGTTTTGTACTGTGAGGACCTTCGGCGCTCATTGCGAGGCTTGCACTGAGCGCCTTTGGCACTCATTGCATTCCTCGCCTTTGGCGCTCATTGCGAGCCTCTCCTGTTGTGTACTTTTGGTCCTCTGAGAGAGATATATATTTCTGAAGTAGTGAAGTAATAATTAATGATTTATTCAATTAATTAATTAAGGAAGAATTAATTATTTATGCAATAAATCAATATACTTTAATTATCGTATTTTTAATTGATATATGCAGCGAGCAATAGGCTGAAGAGCTAACAATCTGTTTGTATTTTGCGTCTGCATAGAATATACAGTGTGAGTGTTAGTGCCCTGCTTATAAAGTGTAATGAATGTTTTAACTGTGCAATATAAATAGGCTGCGTGCGCGAGGTGAAGCCGTTGGTTTATTGTGTAAAGAGGCATTGTATAGTCGTAATGTTGTTAAAGTGGTACGCGTCTCGTGAGCATTTTCTGGCTTTTGTAATAGTGTATCTTGTAGGTCGTAGTGTGATGTGTAAAGTGCTACGCGGTTTGCAGTGTTTTGCCCGGTCCGGGGTCGTGTAACGTTGTTTTCATTTTTTTGGGTGGACATTTTTTTCCTTGCTTAGGTGATTTTCGTGTGGCGAAAATAGTCTAAATCGAGTTAAATTTGCGTTCCACCTCACTCACAGATGTCCTGGCTGTTGCCCCATGCTGTCTGTGATGTTTTTGTAATTATTTTGGGTGTATTTAGTGTGTTTTTCGGGTTTTTAGTTCGTCCGCTAATCTCGTAAATTTTTGCGTCTCGTATCTTTTTGTTCTAAGTCCTGTGTCTTGTATTTTTTTTTCTAAGTCCCGTGTGTTTCATTCACCCAACACTGCTCGGTGGCCGCTAAGCTCATAATTTTTTGCGTCTCATATTTTTTTTTTCTAAGTCCCGCGTCTCGTATTTTTTTTTTATAAGTCCCGCCTTTCTCAACTACTTTCAACTGTGTCTGATTTGTTTGTAGGCTAAGTCCTGTGTGTTTCATTCACCCAAACACTGCTCACCTTGCTTTGCGAGGCTCGCAGGCAATGAGCCCTGAGTTTACCGACGTGCCACGCTCATCACTAAGTCGTATGCTCCACGCAAAGGGTGACGACGTCTCGTAGTTAGAAAATTATTATATATGATATCACATATAATAGTTGTCAAACTACGAATCGTCATCACGCTTTGCGAGCTCGCGAAGCGAGAGGCCGCATTTGTGGAGGTGGAGGCTCTACGGCGCCTGACAAGTGGTTACAAACACCCAGAGAAGCGGGACTTTGAAAAAATAGATCTAACACGCAATGACTAAATACGCACTTACACAAAAAAATACGAGCCACGGGACTTAGAAAAAACCCCATTACGAGGAAAACATTAAAAAAACAATAAATACTCACAAAAATGACATACAAACCTTACCCACAGCAGGGGGAGGGGCACCCATGGGGGGGGGGGCACCCAGTATCTCTGAAAACAAAGTTACACCTCAATTTAAGTCCAATTTACTGAGTTTAGACACAAGTAAATCCCCTAAACGAGAGAAAAAATGGCTGACGAAAAAAAAAAAACGAGGCTACACGAGCCTAAAGCCGCAAAACACCAACAAGCACATACGGCTCTTCAAAAAAGCTGTACGAGGTACAAGATACACTTTAAGCAAGGACGCTAAATCATCCACACCCGCGTACCACATACACATTCACCGCCATTTCACAACACTAACTTACAGAATGCGGAAATACACAGCTACCCTAACGGCTTACCCTCGCATACGCAGCCTATTTACACTGCACACATTTCTGACACTTACATCTCAGCTCCACAACAGTGCAAACCTACATTGAATGCTGCAGGAACATCAAATCAGATTGTCAGCTCTTCAGCACAATGCTTCCTGCATATATCACTTACAAATAGGTAAAGTATATACATTTATTAATTATTTAATTAGCATACAAAAATACATATACACAAAAATAAAAACACTATCGCAATAAGCACAAAAGCTATTATTCACCGCGCACCTCACAAGGAGCGCCAACGCTGCTCATGGTACACAAACTACACCATGGGACAGCCTTGCAATAAGCGCAAAAAGCAGATCAGCGCCGTCCTTACAATGACAGCAAAAGCGCCTCTGATAACAAACAAATACAACAACCAAGAGCCTCGCAATGAGCGCTGAAGGAGCTCAGTGCGAGCCACGCAATGAGCGTCAATGGCGCTCAGCACTAGGCTCACAATGAGTGCCGAAGGATCTCAGACCACCAAAATAATTAATGTCTGTGGCAAACAGCATTACCTGCCTTACAATTTTATTGCCCAGTCATTTTTGACGGGCAAGTTGCTAGTGTATATATATATATATATATATATATATATATATATATATATATATATATATATATATATATATATATATACTTTAAAAAAAATATGTTGCTCATTATTGAATCTTTTTCTTCATATTGTAAATATGAAATGTCCGTGGTTCTTCTTTTTAAATTTGGCTCAATATTTTCATATTTTCATTGTACTGATTGGAGGTAGAAGAGTATATATATATAGCTGTTTTTCCAGTATAGACTAAGTGACTGCTCACCCCAGGACCAACAGCTCAAGACATTCCCTTTTCAGATTCTTCTTGCATTAGTTGTAACATTCAGACAATACTGGCAGGACATGAGACAGACTATTCTTGCATTAACATCAAATAACACTCCACCAAAATCTGCTCAGATAATCACCCTCCCCATGGAATTTAAGTGAAAACCCCAAGGATAAGCATAAAATAAGAAACAAATACTTCAAGACCCAAACCTACAAATTACTGGGATACAGAGAAGCCTTTTTAGGAAAAAAAAACTGATGAAAAAAATATTGTTTTAATAAGACAAATGTTGGCCTGTACAAAGCTACTGAGATCAAGCTGTTATAGCTCTTCTTGATGGAGTTGAAGTGTTTTTTTTTAAGTCAATCCATCAAGCGTTGGTAGATAAAATCTTGCCACTTATTTGGCAGGGTTATGGTTTCATTTGTGCTCAAATGACACAGAAAGATCCAAGTTATTGAAGAGCTGAAATGTACACATAGAAATAAACATATTTGCAATTAATTGTAATGAAAGATGCTCTCTCTGAGCTAATGTTTTTAGCAACAGAAATTAATTAAGAATTATAGTGGGTATGATAAAGAAGATAAGCATGTTCAGATAAGACATTTAATTGTTAATTCTGCATCACTACATATACTTATTTCCACTGGACATACAAATCCTCTTTTTCAGCTTCCAATACTATTTTTTATTAATTGTTGTTGATAAAACTATGAGCTCAGATGGCGGATATCAAAGAGTGATGAATAGACTCGATATTCTATCTATCTATCTATCTATCTATCTATCTATCTATATATCTATCTGTCTATCTGTCTATCTATCTGTCTCATATCTATCTATCTATCTATCTATCTATCTATCTATCTATCTATCTATCTATCTATCTATCTATCTATCAAGGCCGTCAGACAGACTGAGATTTAGGTTTAACACTGTGTCAATTTAATGTTCAACATGCTGTGTAATCTGTATTTGTCTGTTTTGTATTTACACAGTGTGAACCTTAACTCATGTTGTGTCTGGTGGGCCTTGAGGAGGGGGCTGTGAATTACTGCTCTATAGTAAGAAGGTTATCAACATGTTTACTTTTTGTATGTTTTATGAGATTCAACTGAACATTTTTGACACTTCTTATCCTTGGTTATGGGCAAACTACAAGTTGAGCATTATAAATCTTTTTATTTATTAAATAGGCTTTAAATTGATGTGCAAGGAATACAGCAGTTTGATACAGATAATGGCTCATACAATTAGCCATAATATGTACCAACTCCATCTAAAGGATTTATTTTGTTCTGTGACAAACATAGCACCACACCTTGCTTTAGTCAAACAACGATTATATTTATTTATAAGATACATTATCACTAATTTTAAATATCAATGTTTTCTTTACTCTGTGTCCCATAAATTAAATGAAAATGTTGTAAGAATCTTGTTACCATTATGTGACATCAAAAACTATCTAGTGGGATCATCAGAAAAACTTTTGCAGGGGGGAGGAGGGTTGTTAAGGTTCCCAGTTTCTTGTGCTTCTTGTGTTCTTAAGTTACCCCATCCTGTGCTGCAACTTTATCTATACTTCAATGCAGTTTGTTGCCAATAAACATACATATTTATATTACAGATAGATAGATAGATAGATGGATGGATGGATCCTTTAGACAGCTGACCGGCACTATATGCGCCCCTCCCCGTATTAATGTCATTATACAGTGCTGTATTTTCAAGCTGTTTTGCTGCAGGTTTTTCACTTCCATTGTAATTCTGAGGGTCGATGTTCTCATACAATATTCTGTTTACTATTGTAAGTTTTGTTTTTCCTGAGTTCCTTCCTGTCTGTAATACTCACGTTCCCACCGCTAATCACCGGGTGACGCTCAGTATAAAGCTCATTATGGGCTTCAGTGAGATGGACATCAAGCGATGCTCATGTGGTACCTGCTGTCAATCATCTGACTTCATTTTATGGGGTTATTGTACAAGTTCAAAGTGGGTTTATTGTTTCAAACCTGACACGACAAGGAACTCCCAATGCTTTTATAACATATTCATAAAGCATGTTGCAAACCTGAAAAACAAGTGCTGTGAAGGTTAGAAAACATACGTTTATGACCAGTATTTTTTTTTTTTCCACATGGAAAGATGCTGCTTTGTGCATTTATTCCAGTTAAACATCTTAAAGGAGCATTGTAGAATTGGAAAAATGTATATGTATGAAAAATCCAAGAGTAAGGGCATCATTTGGTAGGGAAAAAGTAATAAAGCTAGTTTTTAATTAGAAAAATATCCACTCTGCATCCATCACATTTTGTCGAAGGTTGTTTGTTTGAAAGGGGTATTTACATTTCTTGAAAGCAGGGCTTGTATTGACTTAAGCAAGCTGTCTTCTTCTGGACAAATACTCTCCACCGCTCATGATCCAGCTCTCAGGAAGCAGTGAAACAAAGACAAGATGGCTTCTTCTGTACATAAGCAGTATCTTCAAGTTTTTCTTGAACTGCAGAGGTTCTTTAACATTTTCACTGACAAGCTACATTTTGAGAGTTTTACTTTGCTGCACTGCAGTGACCCCCCCATCCCAATGTAATCTGTTTCTACTCTGCCTACTATGATAAACAAACCTGTAAAGTGGAAAGATAACAAAAGCTTCACCCACACAGAGCAGGGAAATGTTACACTTAATGCATTTCTGGTGGGAACCTTTTATGACATTTATTTATAAATTATTTAAAGCACATCGCTCCACCAGCTCTAGTTAAAGTAGATTTAGATGTAAAATAAACTATATATTAGGTAATTTTTATTTTTCCTTTTAACATTGGAATAAATGTCATTTTTGTGTGAGCAACAATTCATTAACAATTAATGAAATTAACAATTAATCCACGTATTACAAAGATCAGGTTGAAACTTGATGAACTCAGTCTTTTTTCAACCTTTGTTACGATGTAACATCCAAAAATCAGAAATGGATCAAATGTTATTTAGGAGATGGATTCTGTCTGTTTCATTCTTTGTAACATTTTTGTCAGAATATTGTGTTCACTTTTTCATTAATGTAATGTGTGGAAGGAAAGTCTTGCCAATCATGGGCCTTTTACGTGATATTAAAATGGGCCGTTCGTATCCAATTATAAAATATTAACCAGCTTGATTTAATTGGAAGCAAATACAAAGCCTGTGACAAGTGGCATAATGGATGGGAATATAAATTATTTATTTAGTGTATTTACAAAAAAAACAAACCCTATAAGCAACAGGAATAGAACAAATAAACAGGAAATGATTTACACCACTGGCACGCCCAGGCATGGGGTACTTGGCACCTCCACCATTCACCAAATATTATTGGGAGTTATAAAAGCCTTTTACACTTAATTTGGTTATGTTGTCCAGCTATTTACCGTTGTAACTTGCCTCCACCCACAGGTCTTTGTTTATTAATTATGTTGCAATTTGTCTCTGTTTTGCATTACAGAGCAATTGAATCTGATAGAGAGATAAAGAGGGAGGTTGAGGGAGAGATGGAGAGAAGGAGGGAGAGAGATGGAGAGAGAGAGAGGGAGAAAGAGAGAAGGAAGAGACAGAGAGAGAAAGAGAGAGGGGAGAGTGAGGGAGAGAGAGGAGGGTAGAGAGAAGGGGGTGAAGAGGGAGAGATAGAGAGGAGGGAGAGAGATGGGAAGAGACAGAGAAGGAAGAGATAGAGAGGGAGAGAGAGAAGAGAGTGAGGAAGAGAGAGGGGAGAGTGAGGGAGAGAGAGGGGGGAGAGTGGAAGATGGAGAGAGAGAGGGAGAAAGAGAGAAGGAAGAGATAGAGAGGGAGAGAGAGAAGAGAGTGAGGAAGAGAGAGGGGAGAGTGAGGGAGAGAGAGGGGGAGAGTGGAAGATGGAGAGAGAGAGGGAGAAAGAGAGAAGGAAGAGACAGAGAGAGAAAGAGAGAGGGGAGAGTGAGGGAGAGAGAGGAGGGTAGAGAGAAGGGGGTGAAGAGGGAGAGATAGAGAGGAGGGAGAGAGATGGGAAGAGACAGAGAAGGAAGAGATAGAGAGGGAGAGAGAGAAGAGAGTGAGGAAGAGAGAGGGGAGAGTGAGGGAGAGAGAGAGAGGGGAGAGTGGAAGATGGAGGAGAGAGGGAGAAAGAGAGAAGGAAGAGATAGAGAGGGAGAGAGAGAGAGGGGGGAGAGAAAGAGGGGTAGAGTAAGAGAGAGAGATGGCGAGAGAGAGCAAGAGGGAGAGAGGGGGGAGATAGGAAGAAAGAGAGAAGGGAGAGGGAGAGAGGGGTAGAGAGTTAAAAAGAGAGGTAGAGAAATGGGGAGAGAGAAAGAGTATGAGAGGGAGATAGCATGTTAGAGAGAATGAGAGAGAGAGAGAAAGAAGAGAAGAAGAAGAGGGAGAAAGCCCAGAGTAAAGAAGAGAGAGTGAGAGATAGAGATAGAAGAAGGAGAGGGAAAGAAAGAGGAAATGAGAGAGATAAGGAGACACAGAAAGAGACAGAGAGAGAGAGAAAGAGGAAGAGACAGGAGTATAGAAAATAGATTGAGAGAAAGAGATAAAAGAAGAATGAGAGAGGGGTAAAAAGAGAGAAATATAGAGTGAGAGTGAGAGTATTTTATTACATATTACATGCAATTATTTGCAGAACTAGTCATTGCAACTGTTGGGAACCTTGGACAAAAAAAATAGCCAATTAAATCACAATGAATTTGCCTTTTTATAACAAAAGCAACTGAGTTTTGCTTATCTGTCATTTAAGCAGGAATAATCATTGGCAGATGAGATATAATGAATATGGTGAAATCTGTATATGACAACAATGGAGACCATTAAGACAACATAAAATTGCATATAACAGATAATGAATTAAAGGTTGTTTCTAAGACATTTTCCCCATAATACATTTTAGTTCTTTAAAACTGAGCACTGAAAATATGAAACTACAGTGTCCCTTTAGAGGCCAGGATTTCAGTGCATGGAATAGTTACTAAAATACATTTTATTTTTAGTTTTTGTAAAGAACATTCTGCAAATATAAGTCTCCAATGTGCCATCTCTTTGCTGAGTAACATTACAAAAAATAATATTAAGCTTTCCATGACGTGTCTGATAAAAAACATTCCAACAATGCAGTATAAAAAACATAAAAAACCCTCAATTTGCTCAATTTGCTTGATTTTACAAGTGAGTTGAGAGAAAGTGTAAGAAAGTCTTAAGGAGAGCTGGTTTATTGTGTTTCTTATCTGATCACGTTTGATTGAACAGGAATACAAGCACAATGAGTTTGAGTAGACATCTCTTTGGATTCACTTTTGATATCAGGGCAGAGGAGGGGAAATCAGTCCCATTGTATCTCAATTTAATGTAAGTTATCTACACTAGATGAACATTTATATAATTATGGATTTCCCTTGGTCCGCTGACCTCTCACCTCCTGAATATATTGAATTGTATTTGTTTTTATTGTATAGAAACTTGAGTTCATTGGTCACTGTTTTTTTGGGCAGTGCCAGGGAGGTCGGTGGCACCACTGCCCCAGCGTTGCCCCTGCAGGGGGTGTGTTGTCTTTGGTTTTCCACACATTTAGGTAATGGAAAGTTTTGCCGTAGGGGAAGTGCTCCCGGGACAGGTCGGAGGTCAGTGTTAATCCACTCAGTTTAATGCCATGACGGGATTTCCTCCTCCGCCTCCGCTCACTTGTTTGTGGAAATGTTTCTATCAAATGCTTTAGGAGAAGTTTTTTCTTTCCTGATCTGAAAAAACAATTGGTCGTTGGAGATACGCCCAACCGTGCCTTTAATTAAAGGGACACACAACAGCAAATAACATAAATGATACCCCTACCTCTGCATGTTATTTATTACAAATAAGCAGTATCACTTATTGTGTGTTAATCACCGTGATCATGTGATAGCCCTGTGAACCCTGTTTTTAAAGGGACACAGAAGTTTTCTGGATGTTACTAGGTATATAATATCCCTGTGTATCTGTTTACTTTATGTATTTTATTTTATTAATAAGCTCTGGTGCAGGATAAAACCTGGAGATGTTATATATATATACCAATAGGAATGGAGAGGCTCTCTAAGGGTCCTGTCATTTCACCCTTTAGTACATCTGGCCCAGAATTTTAGAGTGTTAGAGGGAGACCAAAAGCCAAATGGACATGTTAGGGACATGGAAAGTTAAAGGTAAATGAAGGTTAAACGGACATGGAAAGTTCCTGGATGTTTCTAGGTATATGATATACCTGAGTATATATTTAGTTTTATGTACTATTTATTAAGAAGTGTTTATAAGCTCTTGTATTTTTCTAAAATCATACAATTTGCACCTGCTTGGGTCGGCCGTCTGAAGCTCATGCAGCACATGAATACACAGACTGTGAAGGCCATTGTTTCAAATTAGCCTGTCAGTGACCTTTCCCAATAAGCATGTTGCAGAATGTTGCCACTGACTGGCTACTATGAGACAGTTCACATGAGCTGCAGAGAGGAAAAAGGTTAGTGACTATTTCCAAGAGATTTTATGCACTTCTTAACAAAATAAAGTACATAAAAGTAAATAGATACCCGGGGATATTATACACCTAGTAACATCCAGGAAACATCCATATCTCTAAAAGTAATTTTAATTATACCATTTCTATGCAGCATTTTAAAAGTATGTATTGCACAAATTGCATGACTTAAAAAATAATATCAAAATTGTGGCTAAATTGGAATAAATACAATTACTGCAGCTTGTTCCTGATTGGTTAAAGTCAGAAACAATAATTATATTTATCATTCTGTTTTGTACCAAAGTTATTTCAGTCTGAACACTATACTGCTGCGGCTGCTGTTGCTGTTGTTTGTTGGTATTAAAACAGATTTTTGTTGTCACTGAAAATAAAATAACAAACAAACCGCGCAGAGCATTTGATCTAAAACCTGTTACAAATCCACAGCATACTAGTGAAAG
The DNA here is from genome assembly GCA_027410445.1 of Discoglossus pictus. Taxonomy (NCBI): domain Eukaryota; kingdom Metazoa; phylum Chordata; class Amphibia; order Anura; family Alytidae; genus Discoglossus; species Discoglossus pictus. Next base: position 160,097,711 of record CM050168.1, on the reverse strand, counting down.
TTTATAAATAAAAGCTCGTAGCTCTGCGAACTACACTAAAAATGTTATTTTATTTTATGGAGCAACAGCTCTCGCAGCCGCGGCGGACGGAGGAATTATTGCCGTGTGAGCTCAGGTTTGTTTGCTATACTTTGTACCTGACAGTCTGGGCTGCGCTGCCAATGTGCGATTTAAAGACATGTCCGTGTTGTACTTCAAATGGTGGGAGCTGATCGGGATTATTTATCTGTGCTTCGAGCCTTGCTTGTGTTATAAAGGAACTCTGAACTCATGGATACTGCTCGGCACCACCAAGTTCAAGAGGAAAACGTGTAAAAATAACTTCATGTAAATGTATGTGTATATGTATATGTATATATGAATGTATATATGAATGTATATATATATGTATATGTATATGTATATGTATATATATATGTATGTATATATATATATATATATGTATATGTATATATATATATATAAAGCAATTGTTTCACATACAGTACAGTAGTACAAATAAGGAATAGTACATTAGTGATTCTATTTGAATGTCTAAAAATAAGTTGATAAAAACGTATTTCCTGCTCAAATTTCTCAGAAATACAGTATATGCGCTGCATTCTGGGAAAACTGGGCGTGACATGCAAATGAGTGCATATAATGCACCATCACTCTGTCAATCCAAACCATTTTAAACATGGCTCCTTTTACGCATATGCTTACTGTATTTCACAGTTTTAGACAGAAACGGATGGATTTTTCACAAACCAGGTCACTTAACCACATACAGCACTGTTTCACAGTTACTGCCGATCCTCAGTATGGTGTGAGTGCCTGGTTTGTGTGAGGATTGTTGTAAATATATATATATATATATATATATATATATATATATATATCTGATAGAGCGCAACAAGGTTTCCTATTGGGAACTTTAATTAGTGAAGATCTCTCAAATATATATATATATATATATATATGTATATATATATATATATATATATATATATATATATATAAAATATATATATATATGTATTTTATATATATATATATATATATATATATCACATATGTAATTGTCAGCATGCGGGTTGTTGCTAACGCTTGCGGCCTTGCGCTGGTGGAGATAGGCGCTCATCCCTACGACCCCCTACGACTTTCCGACCGCAAATGCGGACCCTCACGAAGCGAGGGGCTGCATTTGCGGAGGTGGAGGCTCCCACGTCGGCCGCAATGAGGTGGAGGCTCTACGGCGCCTCACAATCGGTTAAAAACGACCACACAATCATAAACACGCAATGATTAACTACGGACTTACATAAAAAAATACAAGTCGCGGGACTTAGAAAAAATCCATTACGGACTCGCAAAAATACGACCTTAACGGACAAACCACGAACAGTGGCAAGCATTCAAAAACACAAAAATACACACACAAATAAAATAAAAACATTACCCACACCAAGGGGGGACACCCAGAACCTCTGCAACACAGCTTAAACCTCGAATTCTGGCAAATTTGCAAAGTTTAGCCACTCGAAAATCCCTTGAGCGAGAGAAAAAATGTCCGCCGAAAAAACGAAAACGAGGCTACACGACCCCTAAAGCCGCTAAATTAAACAAAGGAAATACGGCTTTTACAAAAACCCGTACAACCCACAACATACACCATTAGCAAGGACGCTTCATCATACAAACCCGCCTACCACATACACAATCGCCGCCATTATACAACACTAACTTACAGAATGTGGAAGTACACAGCTACACTAACGGCTTCCCCTCGCACACGCAGCCTATTTACACTGCACACTGCACACATTGCTGACACTTACACCTCAGCTCCACAACACTGCAAACCTACACTGTATGCTGCAGGAACATGAAAACAGATTGTCAGCTCTTCAGCACAATGCTTCCTACATGTATTACTTACAAATAGGTAAAGTATATTAATTTATTAATTTATTACTTATTTAATTAGCATCACAAAATACATATACACAAAAAATAAATGAAAAAGCCATTCACTGCGCGCCTCACAACGAGCGCCAACGCTGCTCATAGCACACAAACTACACCACGAGACAGCCTTGCAATAAGCGCAAAATACATTCACTGCGCGCCTCACAACCAATGCCAACGCTGCTCATAGCACACAAACTACACCAGGGAACAGCCTAGCAATAAGCGTGAAAAGCAGATCAGTGCCGACCTTACAATGACAGCAAAAGCGCCTCCGGTAACAAAAAAATACAAAAACCAAGAGGCTCGCAGTGAGCGCCGAAGGCGCTCAGCGCGAGCGTTGCAATAACCGCCGAGATCTCAGACCACCACAAAAAATTATGTCTGTGCCAAACACCATTCCTTGTCTTACAATTCTATTGCCGTCATTTTTTGCCTGGCAACTCGCGTGTATATTTATAAGTGATAGAGCGCAACAAGGTTTCCTATTGGGAACTTTAATTAGTGAAGAAATGTTTACTGACAAAGTATAGAAAATATCTGAATCTGAGCTGGACACATTGTATCTTATGTGGCATCAAAATAAATCAATAAACTTCATTTTCTGGCAATATAAAATGCATACATTGAGCTGGATCTTTTTTGCACTTTTTCCTCCACCTGCCCACAAAATCCATTATATGATTGTGATCAGGGAGCGATATTGTGCAGTAATAATTAGGATGAGGTGAGGGGTTTGAGCAAGTTATCAGAGAATATACGAAGAAAGTGACCTAGAAATAAAGTCTAGAGATAAGAACCGATGGGCTCCTGTGTATTTGGGTGGGTTAAGACACATTGCGGAGACAAGCTGTCCAACTGCAGATAAGCCATGCAATGTTGGTCGCCAAGACTCAGATTCACTAACAAGTGAAGTGTGGGGAGTGTGAGTCTCAGTGCTCCTGTCTACAGGGCCCTTCACTGTATTCACTGAGATTTTTTGTAAGTAAGCAAGTTTTTCAGTTTATAGTGATTATAAAAAAATTAAATCTAATGTCAGGAATCTTACACTGAAAATTGTATTGTCCTTACTCTTAGATCAGCCTTTAGTTCAGCTGTTGAATAAGAGCTCACGTGTAGTCACAGTTGAAATATGTCAGTGCTCAGGACAATGAGATAGGTGTGTACAGCAGCAGCTATTAAAGGGACAGGTAAGGTTCCTTGATGTTACTAGGTATATAATATCCCTATGTATGTATTTATTTGTATGTTCTTTATTTTATTAAATCACAAATTTTACCTGTATGGGCCTGCCCAGGAAAGCGTATGCAGACACAGACTCTTTAGTACTGACTGTGCTGTGTCGCATATTAACCAATTAGTGACCATCTCTCAACATAATTCTGCAAAATGCTGCAGAGACGTGGTCCTTGATAGGCTAGGACACTACACAGGGAAGGAGAAAACTGGGAGAAGTCCATAGGTATGGTTAGATTATAGCATTCAATTGAAATTGCCACCAAACCCCTTCCACTTCAAATGCCCAGATAGAGGAAATTGCATCAATAGATGCAATCATAGTGCTCCAGAAATGTTATCACCCCTCTCACAGTCACACAAGTTCTGCCAATGTCTCACTGTTAAAAACTAGCTTTATGACTTGTTTCCTGATTATGCTCTTTTTCAGATATATTTTCTAATTGTGCAACTATGTAACTATGTAACTTGCCTGGTTTGTCAGTTTGTGGAGAGTGGAAGCTGCCATTTTCTGTCATTTCTGTACTATTCGTCTTCTGTACTCTGTACGGTGGAGAGCTTCTATCACTCTTATGCTCACCATAAGCTAAATGATTATTTCTGTAAGTGACACTCTGCTGACCTGCCTGGATCAAAGAGCTCCTGTACTGACGCAGAAAAACATTTTTTCTCTAAAAATGCTCATAGGTCTGCAGTTAGTTTTGTAACACAGTGAAGTGACATAGCAAAGGTCTCCGTGATTGTAGGAATGGAAAGTGCTCAGATAAAGGAATAGAATTACAATTGATTATTATTAACGATTTTACGTGATAGTGTTATAGGAAGTTCAGTCTCTATGTCTCCATTATTTACTAGCAGCTTGCCCATCAAAAATGATGGCAATAAAATTTTAAGCCTGGCAATGCTGTTTGTCACACAATGCAAGGCTCTCCCCCCTCTAACTTGCGGGCCTCGTGATGAGCACCTTCGGCGCTCATTGCAAGCCTCTCCCACCATCTACTTTTATGGGCCTTAACGCTCATTGCAGGCCTCGGCCAACCCGCCACTTTCATGCCTCGCAATGAGCACCTTCAGCGCTCATTGCAAGCCTTTCCCCCCTCCATTTCACCTTCGGCGCTCATTGCAAGCTCTGCAATGATCACTCATTGCCGACGTTATCCAACCCGCAGTGGCTTTACCTCAGCCAACCCGCCACTTTCATGCCTCGCAATGAGCACCTTATTACAAGTCTCTCCCCCCTCTACTTTACGGGCTTCGCGATAAGCCCTCCAATGATTGGTCATTGCAGACGTCGTCCAACCTGCCACATTCGTGCCTCGCACTCATCGAGAGGTCTGCAGTGAGCGTCTTCCGACGGCTTCCAAGTTACGGGCTTGAAAAAAATGGTGGCCGTTAAGTTGTATTTTTGTGTTGCGTGCCTCGCTCTGATCGTGGGCCAGGCAATGAGCTCAGCCTTTTCCAAAGTCTTGCGGGCCTCGCACCTGCACTGATCACCTTCGGCGCTCATTGCAGCAAAGTCATGCAGGCCTTGCGATGATTGCCATGGCGCTTATTGCGAGGCCTGCAGCGAGAGCCTTTGGCGCTCATTGCAGCAAAGTTGTGCGGCAAACCCATAACTTTTAACATAGCATTACCGACAACTATTATAAGTGATACAACTGGGCATGCACTCTTCTTTACTATCCACCTCCGAAACTGTGACATTTTAAATTTGTTGTTTTTCAGTTGTCTCTTACTCTCTGTGACCCAATGGACTGCAGCACACCAGGCACATCTGCTAGCCACTCATCTATGCATCTCCACCTCTGTCGTCCTCTTCTTGTTGTCCCGTCAATCTTTACGAGCATCAAAGTCTTCTCTATGGAATCCTGCCATCTCATGATTTGGCCAAAATAGTTGAGCATCAGACTCATGATCAAACCTTCCAGCGAACAGTTTGGCTTTGTTTCCTGTAGTATTGTTTGACTGGGTCTTCTTGCAGTCCAAGAGACTCTACGCGGTTTTCCCCAACTTTTCTGCTATAAGGGGGATGCTATTAGTTATATGCAGTACAGAGCTGCTGTACATTGCTGCTGTAGATAAAGTAGGTAATGTAGATAATGCCCCACTGTATACTTGTTACAGGCACAGCTGTTTGCTCTTGATCTCCAGTTGCTCCCAAGACTGTGTGAATATTCAGTGTAGGAAACCAGCAACCCCCCTGGAGTCATGGGTGAAATGCAGAGATAGAGCTTGAACCTGGGGGGGAGAAGCAATTAACTGCTGGCTCTAAATATCACACCTTCCAATAGAAAAGTCTTTCTCCATTCAGATGTTCTGTGAAACAGATGTTCCACTCACAGCTTCAGTAAAAGTGAAAGACAGGTCTGGGAAGCCTTTGCAGCCAATGTATTTTAGTGAAAGCAATTAACCAGAAGCTGTGACAACCTAATTGGGATGTAGAATATTGTTTCGAGAGACAGACTACCCAGTGCGCTTATGTGGGAATTTACTGCAACGCCGCACAGAGCACAATGGCGGGCACAGTTTAAATGCCATTTTACATCCCTCAAACGACCTGTTTGTTTAGTAAATTGCAAATACAGTTAGTGTGTTAAAAAGGTGATAAAAGTTATGGGGTTGGATCTACTAAATACAAAATGGTGAATGCTCTGGTCTTGGGAAATAAAGAGCGGAATTAGAGGTAATGCCCCAATAAGGGAACCTAGTTGGCTTAATTAGGCATTGATCATTATTACAATTCCTATTTAATGTCAATATTCAATATTAAATTCCGATTAACAATTGTAGTATCAGCCTCTGGTTAAGTTAATTGTCTCCACCCTTATAATGTCATCAAGGATGGAAGGTTTGGCTGAGAGACAAAATAACCAGTTTAGATATAACATCAAATATTCACTAACAAGATGCCCTCTATAGCCAAAGCTGATTGCCAAGGGAAGCCACTTTAACACAGCAAATCTGTGCCATAGTATTTATAGTTTTCTGCCAATATCGCATAAAAAGTCAAACTGCTTTATTGGCATGTCTGCTCCTACAATTTTGTACATGCCCCTAAAACCTTTAGTCTGCAATTTTTAAAAGACCACCGTAATCCCATATTCACAGTATACTCTTTTGACCACACTAGGTTCCTGGGTAAAAAAAAGTAAAAAATAAAGCATTTCTTTTATCATTGTTTGTTGTATGCAATTATGCTGTAGTGGGAGTCACCATTGTTTTTTCTGTTTATCTGCTTCTACAAACTCTAACTGTATAGAACAAAATCCCTGCAACTGTTGAAATGTTATATTCCTTAGTAGCAGAGTTTCAAAAAAAGAAATTATCATTCTGCGAAAGCAGCTGAACAAACAATGCAATGGCTGCCCAATACAATGTTATCACATATAATAATGAATACACTGAATACAATAAAGCCCGATTTTTATTTTATTACTTTCTATAAACATTTCTCAATTCTAAATCTTCAAAAATACAATAAATATGGCTGGAGTGAATTGCCAGTTCTTTCTCCAGTGAACCACAGCATACAGCTCCTGGTATACCTAGGTGGTCTCCCCTCCGTGGCACGCCTTTCGTTCGCAGTTGAATTGCGAGCCGTCATCAGGGCTCAGAGAACTGCGCTCTAATGACGCTCTGCGCTCCAGTCTGTATCCCAGCCTGCTTGGCAATGTAAGGCCTGACAGTACACAAACTGCTACATGTACAATACACACTACTCTATACATACAGTACACACTGCTCTACATATACACTACACACTACAAGTTACACATACAGTCCCTGGTGATTTTGGGTGTCCCTGGGTATTTCGGTTGTCCCTGGGCACTCTGAACTCTGGTCACCAAACATGGATGTGTAACGTGTAGAGTGTACTGTATATGTAGAGCAGTGTGTATTGTATGTGGATAGCAGTGTGTACTGTATATATAGAGTAGTGTGTATTGTATGTGGATAGCAGTGTGTACTGTACGTATAGAGTAGTGTGTATTGTATGTGGATAGCAGTGTGTACTATATGTATAGAGTAGTGTGTATTGTATGTGGATAGCAGTGTGTACTGTACGTATAGAGTAGTGTGTATTGTATGTGGATAGCAGTGTGTACTGTACGTATAGAGTAGTGTGTATTGTATGTGGATAGCAGTGTGTACTATATGTATAGAGTAGTGTGTATTGTATGTGGATAGCAGTGTGTACTGTATATATAGAGTAGTGTGTATTGTATGTGGATAGCAGTGTGTACTGTATATATAGAGTAGTGTGTATTGTATGTGGATAGCAGTGTGTACTGTACGTATAGAGTAGTGTGTATTGTATGTGGATAGCAGTGTGTACTATATGTATAGAGTAGTGTGTATTGTATGTGGATAGCAGTGTGTACTGTACGTATAGAGTAGTGTGTATTGTATGTGGATAGCAGTGTGTACTGTACGTATAGAGTAGTGTGTATTGTATGTGGATAGCAGTGTGTACTATATGTATAGAGTAGTGTGTATTGTATGTGGATAGCAGTGTGTACTGTACGTATAGAGTAGTGTGTATTGTATGTGGATAGCAGTGTGTACTGTACGTATAGAGTAGTGTGTATTGTATGTGGATAGCAGTGTGTACTGTACGTATAGAGTAGTGTGTATTGTATGTGGATAGCAGTGTGTACTGTACGTATAGAGTAGTGTGTATTGTATGTGGATAGCAGTGTGTACTGTATGTATAGAGTAGTGTGTATTGTATGTGGATAGCAGTGTGTACTGTACGTATAGAGTAGTGTGTATTGTATGTGGATAGCAGTGTGTACTGTACGTATAGAGTAGTGTGTATTGTATGTGGATAGCAGTGTGTACTGTACGTATAGAGTAGTGTGTATTGTATGTGGATAGCAGTGTGTACTGTACGTATAGAGTAGTGTGTATTGTATGTGGATAGCAGTGTGTACTGTATGTATAGAGTAGTGTGTATTGTATGTGGATAGCAGTGTGTACTGTATGTATAGAGTAGTGTGTATTGTATGTGGATAGCAGTGTGTACTGTATGTATAGAGTAGTGTGTATTGTATGTGGATAGCAGTGTGTACTGTATGTATAGAGTAGTGTGTATTGTATGTGGATAGCAGTGTGTACTGTACGTATAGAGTAGTGTGTATTGTATGTGGATAGCAGTGTGTACTATATGTATAGAGTAGTGTGTATTGTATGTGGATAGCAGTGTGTACTATATGTATAGAGTAGTGTGTATTGTATGTGGATAGCAGTGTGTACTGTACGTATAGAGTAGTGTGTATTGTATGTGGATAGCAGTGTGTACTGTACGTATAGAGTAGTGTGTATTGTATGTGGATAGCAGTGTGTACTGTATGTATAGAGTAGTGTGTATTGTATGTGGATAGCAGTGTGTACTGTACGTATAGAGTAGTGTGTATTGTATGTGGATAGCAGTGTGTACTGTACGTATAGAGTAGTGTGTATTGTATGTGGATAGCAGTGTGTACTGTACGTATAGAGTAGTGTGTATTGTATGTGGATAGCAGTGTGTACTGTATGTATAGAGTAGTGTGTATTGTATGTGGATAGCAGTGTGTACTGTATGTATAGAGTAGTGTGTATTGTATGTGGATAGCAGTGTGTACTGTACGTATAGAGTAGTGTGTATTGTATGTGGATAGCAGTGTGTACTGTACGTATAGAGTAGTGTGTATTGTATGTGGATAGCAGTGTGTACTGTATGTATAGAGTAGTGTGTATTGTATGTGGATAGCAGTGTGTACTATATGTATAGAGTAGTGTGTATTGTATGTGGATAGCATAGTGTGTATTGTATGTGGATAGCAGTGTGTACTATATGTATAGAGTAGTGTGTATTGTATGTGGATAGCAGTGTGTACTATATGTATAGAGTAGTGTGTATTGTATGTGGATAGCAGTGTGTACTGTACGTATAGAGTAGTGTGTATTGTATGTGGATAGCAGTGTGTACTGTACGTATAGAGTAGTGTGTATTGTATGTGGATAGCAGTGTGTACTGTACGTATAGAGTAGTGTGTATTGTATGTGGATAGCAGTGTGTACTGTACGTATAGAGTAGTGTGTATTGTATGTGGATAGCAGTGTGTACTGTACGTATAGAGTAGTGTGTATTGTATGTGGATAGCAGTGTGTACTGTACATATAGAGTAGTGTGTATTGTATGTGGATAGCAGTGTGTACTGTACGTATAGAGTAGTGTGTATTGTATGTGGCTAGCAGTGTGTACTGTACGTATAGAGTAGTGTGTATTGTATGTGGATAGCAGTGTGTACTGTACGTATAGAGTAGTGTGTATTGTATGTGGATAGCAGTGTGTACTGTACATATAGAGTAGTGTGTATTGTATGTGGATAGCAGTGTGTACTATACGTATAGAGTAGTGTGTATTGTATGTGGATAGCAGTGTGTACTGTATGTATAGAGTAGTGTGTATTGTATGTGGATAGCAGTGTGTACTGTACGTATAGAGTAGTGTGTATTGTATGTGGATAGCAGTGTGTACTGTACGTATAGAGTAGTGTGTATTGTATGTGGATAGCAGTGTGTACTGTACGTATAGAGTAGTGTGTATTGTATGTGGATAGCAGTGTGTACTGTATGTATAGAGTAGTGTGTATTGTATGTGGCTAGCAGTGTGTACTGTACGTATAGAGTAGTGTGTATTGTATGTGGATAGCAGTGTGTACTGTACGTATAGAGTAGTGTGTATTGTATGTGGATAGCAGTGTGTACTGTACGTATAGAGTAGTGTGTATTGTATGTGGATAGCAGTGTGTACTGTACGTATAGAGTAGTGTGTATTGTATGTGGATAGCAGTGTGTACTGTACATATAGAGTAGTGTGTATTGTATGTGGATAGCAGTGTGTACTGTACGTATAGAGTAGTGTGTATTGTATGTGGATAGCAGTGTGTACTGTACGTATAGAGTAGTGTGTATTGTATGTGGATAGCAGTGTGTACTGTACGTATAGAGTAGTGTGTATTGTATGTGGATAGCAGTGTGTACTGTACGTATAGAGTAGTGTGTATTGTATGTGGATAGCAGTGTGTACTGTACGTATAGAGTAGTGTGTATTGTATGTGGATAGCAGTGTGTACTGTACGTATAGAGTAGTGTGTATTGTATGTGGATAGCAGTGTGTACTGTACGTATAGAGTAGTGTGTATTGTATGTGGATAGCAGTGTGTACTGTACGTATAGAGTAGTGTGTATTGTATGTGGATAGCAGTGTGTACTGTATGTATAGAGTAGTGTGTATTGTATGTGGATAGCAGTGTGTACTGTACGTATAGAGTAGTGTGTATTGTATGTGGATAGCAGTGTGTACTGTATGTATAGAGTAGTGTGTATTGTATGTGGATAGCAGTGTGTACTGTACGTATAGAGTAGTGTGTATTGTATGTGGATAGCAGTGTGTACTGTACGTATAGAGTAGTGTGTATTGTATGTGGATAGCAGTGTGTACTGTACGTATAGAGTAGTGTGTATTGTATGTGGATAGCAGTGTGTACTGTACGTATAGAGTAGTGTGTATTGTATGTGGATAGCAGTGTGTACTGTACGTATAGAGTAGTGTGTATTGTATGTGGATAGCAGTGTGTACTGTACGTATAGAGTAGTGTGTATTGTATGTGGATAGCAGTGTGTACTGTACGTATAGAGTAGTGTGTATTGTATGTGGATAGCAGTGTGTACTGTACATATGGAGTGTTGTGTACTCTCATCCCCTTACCTTGCCAAGCAGGCTGGGATGCAGGCTGGAGCGTCATCAGAGCGCAGTTCTCGGCGCCCTGATGACGGTGCGCTATTCAGCTGAGCGTGAAGTTCTGGGTGCCCTACCATCTAGATAGACCCAACCCTGCATGCCTTCAGGGTGATGTTGCCTCCTGGTTCCCTCACTGGAATTGAACCCAGGTTGCATCTGTGAAAGCACCAAATCCTAACCACTGGACCACCAGGAAACTCTTAGTGGCCTGCAAATAGGTCTTTAAGTGCATGCTTAGCTTTTCTGTGGTGCCTTAAAGCCACATCATTATTTAATCATTAACTTCATCATTATGAAGATCTTCATCAAGTGGATAAAAGTAAAACGGAAGCACAAGTTTCATTCCCAGACAAAGACTTGAACATAACACTCAAAGCCAGCCCCTTCCAGACAGTTTATATGTAAATGCTCTCAGACAATTACCTTGTAATCATTTACTTGCTTGTCTTTATTCTGCTCTGCCAAAGAATTTAGGGCTGACAGTAAATGAGCAAACATCTCCTGAAAAGTTTACAGTATGTTTACAGGTGTGTTTGTGATGACTGTACTGGCAACATTACACAAAGAGACAACTTAACTAATCAGAATGTTATCTCTAACCTGCAACAAAACATGTAAAATAGGACATATATTTCAAAACAGTAGGAATAGAGAAGTCAGATTAAGATATTTATCTAATATATGTGCAATTAAAGTATGGATTAGCTATGGGAAATGGGGAAAATGTATGTATGTTGGGTTAAAGAGGGGCCCTGACTATTACATTTGCGCTGGAACTCAAGATTTCTGCTGCTTACCCTACTACTAGATCATCACATCTTAAAGATTGTCTATTATTGGCCCAGATCAAAGATCATCTCTAATTTTTCAACCTGGTCTGTACATTCCCTCATAGATCACCACTTAACTATCATTATCTCTCTCTATACACCTCCTCATAGATCGTCACCCCTTACAGACCATCCATTCTCTCATTACACTTTCTCATAAATCATCAAGTCTTACAGACCATCATCCATCTCCTTGTATCTCCACCTAGATCATCATCACCTCACAGTTTTGTCACACTCTTTTTGCATTCCTCCTGGATCATCATAGCCTCTTGCAGATCATCATCCATTACAGGTTATCCACCATCTCCCTACATAGATTATCACCCTTTTAAGATTTGACATCCTTTCCCTGTACCCATTTGAAATTTAGCACATTCTCAGATCATCTAATTTCCTCATAAACCCCTTATAGACCATAACTCTTTACAGATCATCCACCATCTCCTGCACCACTCATAACACCCACTACAGGCCATCTGCCCTGGTCTTGATCATAGAAGACCATCCTATATAATAAATAAAACTTTTCCTGTGCCATTCTCTCCACTACCATGTATCACTCATCATCACCCCTTACAGATAATCACCATCCACCTGCACATTTTAATCACCCCTCACAAACCATCACCCCTTATAGGTCACACCAACAGATCATTATTCTTTATATATCATCCATCCTGTTCCTCATGACCCCCACATATCATCAGCCCCTTTTGGTTTTCCTTCTTTGAATCTTCTGGTCACCCCTTACAGATCATCCACCCTTTCCCTGCTGATCACCTCCTCACAGGTCATCATTGCTAATAGATCATCTCAAGCCCCCTCACTCCTCCCCCATGTCCTGACCCCCTGTGATGCCTTTCTCCAGGTGCTGTGTGCCACAACCCCCCTCTGATGTTTTACAAGGTCTGCACAGACTTGTTACATTTCTATTTTGTTTGGATATTTTTACATCTCACTGGCCAGAGGCTACCGCCCCTCATAGCAGGGGTCCATAGAACCAGATAAGAGCAGAGGAAGTCATAACAGAGGGATGAGGCCCTTGGTGCTGACACAGTGTGAAATGGAAATATAGCAGATTGCTGTGGCTTCCTGTCTGGACCAATTATGCATTCCAATGGCAAGATTCAACTTTACAACCTGAGTCTGTAGCTTTAATCTTAATGTGAGTAACAAAAGTGCAATAAGACTGTGGAAGTCAGCATTTTAAGAGAACATTGGAATCCTAAGTCTACAGTTTTTTCTGTATTTATGGCATTATCTACAAATAACAATTTAAACAGAAGCCAGATTATCTGAATACTGAGGTGGGAAAAAGGTAAGTGGTACTAAATCAATTAGCTGATTGGTATAACACATGACAATGTTGATTTGTCTGCATTATGACTCTGGGCTGGGTAATTACACAGCTAATTGATTTAGTTATCAAATCCAAAACTCGCTTCAATTTTTAACAGAGCTACCAAATACTTAATATAACAGTAATAAATAAAAATAGCTGTCCCTGTAACCCTTTCACAGACATCAATGTGTTGAGAGTCAGCTGCAGGTGAATGGATCAACTGTATGGAGATTGATCTGGTCTTAGACAGTTGATGTCAGGATTGTACAAATCAAATATGGGATTTGTTTCTAGAGTATATCTGTTTCTGTTAGTGTCTAGACATTATTCAACATCAGGGCCAGAGCCAGGATCTCAGGATATCCCTTTGCGAGCATAAGTCGGAAAATCAAACTAATTGTCTCATCTGTTCTCAAATGAGATGTCTTGACAATCCAACATGGTACCAGCCTTAATTACTTCTCATAAAATACTAATCCTGATATAGAGTGTCAATGATACACTGCACGTTTAATCACTTCATCAATTAAATTACATTTTGTGTATCCAAGCTGCATGGCCACTTTTTTCTCTGTTGGTTGTCATTTTTTTTTTTTTTGCGTCATTGAATCATTCCCGATTCTCAGTGACCTTATGGACCATAACACACCAGGCACATCTTTATGTCCAAGGCTGTGCTGATCTACTTGGTTTTCATGGAAGAGATACTGGAGTGGGTTGCCAGTTCCACCTCCAGTGGGCCATGGCATACAACTCTTGGTATTCCTAGGTGGCCTCCCATCCAAGTGCTGACCAGGCCCAGTTCTGCTTAGCTTCAGGGTTGTATATGCTGCCATATTTTACTTGGTATATCTCTGCTGCCAAAGCTTCAGAGTAAGATATAGCAGACTACATCACACACAAGACGTCTGCCCAGGATAATTGGATATTTACTGGCACAATGCCAACTTTAACTTGTCTTGTAGAGAGGGTTAACCCTTTACACTGGACTCCTCCTCGTGACAATGTGCTTAAAAATGTATCCTTAGAGGCCAGTGACATACCCCAGGCTCAGACTTTGCCTTTAATCAGTGCTCTTACACTCCCACTGTCTGCCCAAGATTCCATAAATACCACTTAGAATATAATCTCTTAATAGCAGGACTTCCTTCTGTGCTGGCTTTGATTTGCTGTCCAGACATTGTATCTATCTATTATAGAAAAAAATATTGATTATTTTGTAAATATAACACAATTTATCTCTGAGTTATTATTTTGTTTATTTCTTGTTGTGATGTCGCAAAAATATTGACCCACCTTTGTAAACAAACAAACAAATGTTCTCATTAGGGAACATTTTTTTGCGGTGGGTGTTATTAATGTAGTTAAATATGGGCTAGAATAGTTGGTTAAGGAAAAAAATCAATGCTATGTTAGTTTTATTAGTTTTTATCAGTTTTTTTCCTGTTAGATAACCAGGCACCAGAGAAGCAGTAACTGCAGTTAAAGTACATTTATATAGAAACTGAAATTGGTATATATTACACTGTATAACTTGTTCATTAGTGTGTCGACAGTTGATAAAAACATTTAAAATAGTCGCAGTTATTATTATTATTATTATTATTATTATTAATAATCTTTATATTTATAAAGAACCAGCGTTTTCCGTAGCACTGTTTACAAAGTAGAATGAAATAGTGATACAGTTACAAGTACAAGAGCAATACAAATGGATCAGCGGACAGCTTGGTGCAACAGAAATGAGGTCCTTACCCTGAAGAGCTTGCAGTTATCAGTACTGATTTAGTAAATAGCCCCCTTTCAATGTTATGGATACATTTATCAAGCATTCCCATAAAGAATCTTCAGTAATAGTTAAGGAGATTTTTGTGGGGAATGGTTGATAAACATGTCATGTGAGACCCTCTAATAATTAGGGAGGGTGTAAGTGGAGGTTTCCTCACACTTTGCAGGCAGGGATAGGGTTACACAGCTCTGCTCTGTCTTACCTCTTGAGTGAGATCCCAGATGTCTCTTTTCTTATCCTGTGATCAGTTTCAGTCTCCCAGGACCAGGTAAGAAAGCATCGGAACAAACTCACATACACCGATCATGGTCAGTCAGAGCTTTGTAAAGATCTATAACTGTCCCTAAGAGCTTGCAATCTCAAATTCTTTTATGCAAACTTCTCTAAGAGCTTGCAATCTGACTTTATTATTTCCATGCAATCATAAAACATGCAGTCGGTTTTGGTTCCTCTGTGTTGGTTCAAGAGCTTGCAGTCTATATGCTTTAATAGCTTTACATCTTTTTATTTGTCACAATTATGTCTTATTAACAATGCAATCAGGAACCTCAGTTGATTTTTCTTTCTTGGAAAGTGTGAGCTTTGGAAACAAAGTAAATCAGTTATCAGTACTGTAATAATACAAGCAGTTTGATTATTCACACCATGATATATTCTAATGTTTAGCATTTTATTATTTGAACTATATGCATATTTTTTTTATAAAATAATCTGTGTTTCTGTTGTACACTAATGAATATATCATATTTAAGGGACTATTAATGCATGTACCATATACTTGTATTATAATAGGGGCAGCTGGGAAACACATTTCTGTAGTTACTGCACTTTGAAAACTTCAAAAGATCCCTGCATAAAGTGAGTTTATTGGGTCAGATCCATGTTTATAGTCTCCAGCTTAGTATTTGTGTATTCAGCATGTGGCAAATTACTGTGGATAATCTGTATACAATATGTAGTGTGTTCACAACTTGCTGGCTATATAATAATTTGTTTTGTGTAAATATCAAGTTATAGTTGCTGGGCATCCAAGGGTGGGACACAGCCAAGGCTCCATATTGATAATTATGTAAAATGATATATAATACCAAGTCCTTTGCGATAATACTCTGAACTAATACAGCCCAAGTAGTAACACATCATAAAGAGTTATATTAGAGGGGGGATCCAAAATGCTGAATGACAGACAGATAATGCCAGTTTGTTCTATGAAAATGTGCAATATTAACAGTTATAATTACATATTTTTTTGCATAGAATACATATAAGGTGGAGTTGTTTAAGGGACACTGTAACCTCAAAATCAAGTTTATTTATAAAGTAAAGCCTATATCTGGATTTTATATTTTAAACTATTGTGTCCCAATAACATGTCAAGTTCTTCAAAAGAGTTTACTAGATCATTTAAATCCTTTTTTTTAACACTATGCAATAAATATCTCCAACAGAGCTCATGATAACCCCTGTATAGTGCTAAGGAATATGGTCCAAATAAAGCATAATAATAACAACTTGCAATAATAGGCAGGTTCTGAGTATTTTCAAACCCACTTCAGTGACACCTGAATTACTTTATTTATAGTAAACCTCTTCTGTTGGGACATTTACTGAAAGGAAAGATTGAGTGTACACAAGTGTGGCATATTTATTGGCTTCTTGTCATTACAGACATTCCTCCTTGAAGTAGGCCGCACAGTGACGAGCAGCGGAGTTTGTTTAACTTAAATATACAGTGTAGTCCCAGATTTACCAGATAATTAAACTTGGTACTGTGATAATGTTGTTTTAGAAAGTACATGACCTTAATATATATATAGATTAGAGGGGACTCCATGATATTAATATGTATAGATTAGAGGAGACTCCATGACATTAATATGCATAAATTAGAGGGTACTCCATGATTATAATATTTATAGATTTGAGGGGACTCCATGACATTAATATGTATAGATTAGAGGGGACTCCATGACATTAATATGTATAGATTAGAGGAGACTCCATGACATTATTATGTATAGATTAGAGGAGACTCCATGACATTTATATGTATAGATTAGTGGAGAGTCCATGACATTAATATGTATAGATTAGAGGATACTCCATGACATTAATATGTATAGATTAGAGGAGACTCCATGACATTATTATGTATAGATTAGAGGAGACTCCATGACATTAATATGTATAGATGAGAGGGGACTCCATGACATTAATATGTATAGATTAGAGGAGACTCCATGACATTAATATGTATAGATGAGAGGGGACTCTATGACATTAATATGTATAGATTAGTGGAGAGTCTATGACATTAATATGTATAGATTAGAGGAGACTCCAAGACATATGTATAGATTAGAGGGGACGCCATGACATTAATATGTATAGATTAGAGGGGATTCTGTGACAAATAATATGTATAGATTAGTGGAGAGTCCATGACATTAATATGTACAGATTAGAGGGTACTCCATGACATTACTATGTATAGATTAGAGGAGACTTCATGACATTATTATGTATAGATTAGAGAAGACTCCATGACATTAATATGTATAGATTAGAGGAGAGTCCATGACATTAATATGTACAGATTAGAGGGTACTCCATGACATTACTATGTATAGATTAGAGGAGACTCCATGACATTAATATGTATAGATTAGAGGAGACTCCATGACATTAATATGCATAAATTAGAGGGTACTCCATGATTATAATATTTATAGATTTGAGGGGACTCCATGACATTAATATGTATAGATTAGAGGGGACTCCATGACATTAATATGTATAGATTAGAGGAGACTCCATGACATTATTATGTATAGATTAGAGGAGACTCCATGACATTTATATGTATAGATTAGTGGAGAGTCCATGACATTAATATGTATAGATTAGAGGAGACTCCAAGACATATGTATAGATTAGAGGGGACTCCATGACATTAATATGTATAGATTAGAGGGGATTCTGTGACATTAATATGTATAGATTAGAGGAGACTCCATGACATTATTATGTATAGATTAGAGGAGACTCCATGACATTAATATGTATAGATGAGAGGGGACTCCATGACATTAATATGTATAGATTAGAGGAGACTCCATGACATTAATATGTACAGATTAGAGGGTACTCCATGACATTAATATGTATAGATGAGAGGAGAGTCCATGACATTATTATGTATAGATTAGAGGAGACTCCATGACATTAATATGTATAGATGAGAGGGGACTCCATGACATTAATATGTATAGATTAGTGGAGAGTCTATGACATTAATATGTATAGATTAGAGGAGACTCCAAGACATATGTATAGATTAGAGGGGACTCCATGACATTAATATGTATAGATTAAAGGGGATTCTGTGACAAATAATATGTATAGATTAGTGGAGAGTCCTTGACATTAATATGTACAGATTAGAGGGTACTCCATGACATTACTATGTATAGATTAGAGGAGACTTCATGACATTATTATGTATAGATTAGAGGAGACTCCATGACATTAATATGTATAGATTAGAGGAGAGTCCATGACATTAATATGTACAGATTAGAGGGTACTCCATGACATTACTATGTATAGATTAGAGGAGACTCCATGACATTAATATGTATAGATTAGAGGAGACTCCATGACATTAATATGTATAGATTAGAGGAGACTCCATGACATTAATATGTATAGATTAGAGGGAAGTCCATGACATTAATATGTATAGATTAGAGGAGACTCCATGACATTAATATGTATAGATTAGAGGGGACTCCATAACATTAATATGTATAGATTAGAGGGGACTACATGACATTAATGTATAGATTAGAGGAGACTCCATGACATTAATATGTATAGATTAGAGGAGACTCCATGACATTAATATGTATAGATTAGAGGAGACTCCATGACATTAATATATATAGATTAGAGGAGACTCCATGACATTATTATGTAGAGATTAGAGGAGACTCCATGGCATTAATATGTATAGATTAGAGGAGACTCCATGACATTAATATGTATAGATTAGAAAAGACTCCATGACATTAATATATATAGATTAGAGGAGACGCCTTGACATTAATATGTATAGATTAGAGGAGACTCCATGACATTAATATGTATAGATTAGAGGAGACTCCATGACATTAATATGTATAGATTAGAGGAGACTCCATGACATTAATATGTATAGATTAGAGGAGACTCCATTACATTAATATGTATAGATTAGAGGAGACTCCATGACATTAATATGTATAGATTAGAGGAGACTCCATGACATTAATATGTATAGATTAGAGGAGACTCCATGACATTAATATGTATAGATTAGAGGAGACTCCATGACATTAATATATATAGATTAGAGGAGACTCCATGACATTATTATGTAGAGATTAGAGGAGACTCCATGGCATTAATATGTGTAGATTAGAGGAGACTCCATGACATTAATATGTATAGATTAGAGGAGACTCCATGGCATTATTATGTGTAGATTAGAGGAGACTCCATGACATTAATATGTATAGATTAGAGGAGACTCCATGACATTAATATATATAGATTAGAGGAGACTCCTTGACATTAATATGTATAGATTAGAGGAGACTCCTTGACATTAATATGTATAGTTTAGAGGAGAGTCCATGACATTAATATGTATAAATTAGAGGGGACTCCATGACATTGATATGTATAGATTAGAGGAGACTCCTTGACATTAATATGTATAGTTTAGAGGAGAGTCCATGACATTAATATGTATAAATTAGAGGGGACTCCATGACATTGATATGTATAGATGATAGAGTCAGAGGGAGAGGGGATATGAGAGAAACCTGCAAATACATCTGCAGCAGATATTAGTCAGAACTAAAGTCACTCTATAAACACCCCAAATCAGACCCCTCTAGATATTGTGTCAAGTTCTGAGACGGATTCTCAAAAATGAAAATTAATAAATTAGAAACAATTCAAAGGAGACTCCATGACCTTAAGGAGAAAATGGAGAGGAGTCATATGATAGATATGGCTATAGATAAAGAGATTTCAAGAAATGGAGGTCCAACTTTCAAGATTAATTATTGAACATTTCCACTCACTTTACTTTAATAACAAGTAACTATAATTATATTTCTATGTGCACCTCTCATTTGTGCAATGACTAGGCCCTTTGCTGTGTCTCTCCAGACTCCTTGCTATGTTGCTCCTCTCACGTCCCGGCTCCTTATCTTCGTGTGCGGTTGGAGTTGTGTTCTTGGCTCTTGGCTTTGGTTTCTTCCATCCTAGCGGGAGGGTTTATTTCCTCTCTATAATCCGTGTTCCCTTTAGGTGGTGTCTGCACAACAAAAGTTTACTGTATGATAATAAAACAGCCCTGGCCTGACTTTCAAGTTTAATGGGGTCTAATCTCTCTAATAGCGCTGCCTGTTTCCTTTTACCCTTCATGCCCTTCCGCCAGCCAGGTGTTTAGTGGAAAAAAGCTCCATAATCTGTGAGCACAGCTGGTCCATCATCAACCAGCAGGCCAAAAACAGCTAAAACTCTAAAACCTGCTTATAAAAATGGCCTCAGTCCTTTAAATGCACAAACCATCAAAATTCCTACAATGGAAAAAATCTTGTGTTGGAATATTTCAGGCTGACCTGCAATGTCCCCCGTGCATCCAGTGAGAGATCAAAGCAGCTATTCTGGGCATTTATAGAGCACGCAAACACATACCTTGTATGTCTGGCAATGTACTGTTTGTTTTATTATTTGGAATGTTGAACTTTTAATTACAGTGTTTTCAATGGAAATGGGACTTTACTATCATGAGTTTAAAAGAACACATTTTAAAATAGGGGTTAACAAATGTATCTGAAACTTAGGAGCCAGCCAGGTTTGTCTGGAGTGAATTAAACAGTTATCAGGAACCATGTTATGGATTATATATATATATATATATATATATATATATATATATATATATATATATATATATATATATATATATATATATATATGTGTGTATGTGTATATATATATATATATATATATATATATATATACATACATATATTGTCGTTGTTGTTCAGTCCTTCAGTTGTGTCCTACTCTGGGTGACCATATGGACGCAGCACGCCAGGTACATTTTTGTCTGGTTGTGCTCATCCATTAGGTTTTCTTGGCAAAGATACTGGAGTGAATTGCCAGTTCCTTCTCCAGTGGATCATGAGTTGTCTGACCTCTCTGCTATGACCTGCCCATCTTGGGTGACCCTACATGGTATAACTCCCAGCTTCTGTGAGGTACACAAGCCCTTCACCATGCCAAGGCAGTGATTCAGAAGGATATATATATATATATATATATATATATATATATATATATATATATATAGCTCTAGTGCAGGTCAGTCACTCTTTTAAAGCTAAAAATGCTAGAAATCCTGTTCCATATTGAATACTGTGAATGTTTGTGCCATTGGCTGAGCCTGTGAACCAGTGAGGTTAGAGACTCATCAATGTATTGAACGGTAGCTCCCTGTCTCCTCAAACATTAAGCAGTGAAAAT
Source organism: Discoglossus pictus (assembly GCA_027410445.1). Lineage (NCBI taxonomy): Eukaryota > Metazoa > Chordata > Amphibia > Anura > Alytidae > Discoglossus > Discoglossus pictus. The sequence goes on along the minus strand of CM050168.1, from coordinate 160,076,187 downwards.
AGACAAAATCCATAACATTTACATAGACATTTTCTCACTGTGCTTTTTCATGTGAAAACATTTGATATTTAGGTGGACGTTTCCCCTGTAAAACAAGTGTTTGTGATTTTTGTAAATGAAGTGTTGGATTGAGCACCCAAAATACCAGATGGTAAAAGATGAGGAACAGGTGGGAGCAAACAGAGCGGGTGTTGAATTTGGGAGGGGGCTCCTGGTCTGGACATGGAGAGATAAACAGTTTGCAGTTGTATTGATTTGGTGCCATCTCTTGAAGTTTCAAGCTTCATCTAATCCCATGTAAAGATTTTGAGAAGTTTTGCTCCAAGACATTGATTTTAATCTTATTTTTCTTTCTCAGAATCCACAGTTTTCAGCTTTAATTTTTGACAAGCTTCAAGTGCCTGACTATTTGCAGAAAAGCAGGAATGATGGAGAGAGCAGATGTGATGTTTGTGCAACTCACCTGAATCAGCTAAAGCAGGAAGCCGTTCAGATGATCCAAGCCCTGAATCAGGGGGGCTGCCCAGAGCTACTCGACCGACCCCCCGGCTCTGTGCCTGTGGCTACTGTAATTCCCAGACTGGCCTCCCAGAACATGGTGACGGTGTCATCGCAGAAGGAATTACTGATGATTACTGGCCAGGTGGGTAGACATCAAGGGAAGTCAACAAGTCTTTACCCTGGGACTGACAGAAAGAGGGGGCTTGCATGGCCCCAAGGAGCCAACTCCAGTGTGCAAGTAACGGTGGCCCCTGGCAGCCTTGGTGGGACTTTGAGCTCAGTTACCATTCAGGCTCAACAATATCTTGAGGGCATGTGGAACATCTCCAGAGTCAGTAGCTTCCTTCCTCCAGCCAGTCTAGTAAGTATGAAGAATATCTTTGTGTTGTACAGTAGATGTTATGTCATCCCAGTAGGTAGAGTTATGTTGTATAATGATATTATGGGTCAGATGTACTAAATGATGAAGTGCTAATGATCACTTGGAGATGCTCTCTATTCCTTTATTAACTTATGGGGCTTCGACATCTCTAATAGGTCTATACTTAGCACTTATGCCTTATTGTGCTTTGTTTATTTAGAATACTTATTTGTTATATACCATGACTGGGTCCGTCTTTTGGAACTTATGCAGCATGTATTCAGTGCTTCTCTGGGGAGGAGGCGACATGTATTCAGTGTTTCCCATTTTGACAGCTTCACAAGACATTTGTCTATTGTTTCAAGTGATGGCTGGGGGTGAGAAACATTGACTAACTGTGTCTATGTAAAAGGATGTCATTACCCAAAAAATTAAAATGAACATTAATAATTATTTATTCATTGTATCAGTCATTTCTAAAATAAAACAAATCTTAACAAATACAGAACTGGGAGGCAGTCCTAATTGGTCAGACATTATCCTATGCCTGGATCGAACCAGATGCTGTTCCTTGGCTAAAGACTTGGGATGGGTTAAAGGAATATGTAAGTGACATGGATTATAAATGCATCTGATAGAGGAGAATTAGTAGTGTATGAAAACATGTTTTAAATAGAAAAGTTCTGTTTACTTACAAGGTTATTTGCACAAAATCCAGCTGTTCACACCTACAGGACACTTACATAAGCAGGGTACACACAGTAAATACAGCAGTGTACCCACAGGAAATACAACAAGGTACATAGTTTGACCTTTGTGGTACAGAGCACAGGAAGTAACTGTTGCAGTTCTTGATTCTGAATTTGAATGTTATGCTAATTCAGGTGGGCTTTTCTAAGGGCGTACACAATTAAATGTAAATGCCAAAAAAAAAACAGGAAATTTTGCTAACTTCAAGGTAAGCTAATTAATGTTTATTTTGGGATATTTTCATGCAATTTTGTTTTCTTACACTACTAATTATCCTCTATCATATGTATTCATAACCCAGCTCACTTACATATCCCTTTAAGTACCCCGGCAAAGACACAAGGTTGTTTCTGACCATTTAGTTCTGCCTCCCAGTCTGAGCTTCTCCCACCCATTGATGACCTCATAAGTGGAGTTTAGGCATTTGTATTGGAAAGTGAATTGAGCACTGAATATTGCTTTTCTTAATCAATAAATAGTGATTGTTGTTAATGTTCAATGTCTAATTAAAGCATCAAGCTCCCTTAAGGACATTCCTATCATCCTTTAATATAAAACAGACTGTATGAGGGTGAATTAAGATCTATTTTACTTTACTTTATCAAATCCACAGTCCAACTGCCCATTGCCCTCAAGGCCTAGAGCCTCCAGTCACCCTCTCCTTCAATATTTTCCACCACAGTCTCTGAACAGGAGGCTCTATCCTGAGACTCTTTTTTGTCGTGTTTTGGCTATTAACATCTCTAGTTGTTTAGGAAGCATTAATGAGGCAATTAATATTTTAGCAGCACGGAGTGGGATTAAAACATGTCAGAGGTTGGACGTCTTAATTGGATGTCCTGAGGAAGCCTGAAATATTGAAAACAGAAAATTAGAAAAAGAAGCCGTTGGCATAAAATGAAGATGCTTAGTAATGGGGAGTGGTGCAGTCAGCAAGAGGACTGACCTTAAATAAAAGAGCAGATCCACAGAGATAAATTAGCAGCAGATATCAGCCTGTCTCCTCTGAGTGTATGCACCACATTTAACTTTTTTATCTCATTTGGTCATTGAATTTGCCCTGTATTTAGTAAACTCAGTTCCAGACATGTCAGCCTTACTGACGTCACTAATTATCGCCACTCGCGCTGTGGTACAAACCATTGAAACTGTGTAAATGGCCACAGGGACCCACTAACCACATGAACGGACAGTATTAATTATCCATTGATCCATTACTTTAAAAAACAATATTCAGTTAAACTTACATTCAAACATCAGATGCTAAGCCTCCAGTTGAGCTGCTTGCTTCTACTTATCAAGGGGTTGGAGGTGGCTCTGACTTGGAGGTGGTACAATTTGATCAGACACAAGCTTGTGACTAGTCAGTGCTCCTTGTTGGCAGCCTTCCATCCAGAGCTGCCAAGAGAAAACAGTTTAACAGGAAATCTTCAGCTAATAAACAGTACTTGTCCCAGTATAAAATCTTGTGTCTCCCCATTTAGCACTGCCTTCCTGCCACAGCTGACCCAGCCATATTTCTTCCCGCTGCTGTTTAGTCCTTTTGATCACATGCAGCTCAATATTTGTATATGCCACCTGCTTCACCAACTAGATTGCAAGCTCTGCTTTACGTCAGCAGTGCTTGGAAAACAGATCTTATCGGAACTTTTGTACAATAGACAAATATTATTATTAAAGCACCACTCATTACATTTTCTGTTTGGCTTTTCAAATATTTATGCTTAAAATGGGCAAAATTAATTTAGAAGAACTTTTGCATTCAATTATTATTTACTGCAGTGAGCCATTTTCTCAGAGTGTGTCCTGGTAAACCAAAGAGCTGAATACTACTGCATTCTGAAGCACTGGAATTTCTAGATGCCATATTTCCATAGCGTCAAAGTCTCCTCCCACTTCAGAAAGCTGATCAACAGAAATTGAAATCGTAGATTTTGCAACTGCATATTTCCACGTAACTCCTTGATTGCTACCTTGTGGTGGTGAAGGGGCTTGTGTATCTCAATGAAGCTGTGAGCTATACCATGTAGGGTCACCTAAGACAGGCAGGTCATAGCAAAGAGGTCAGACACCTTGTGGTCTAAAGGAACTGGAAACCCACTCCATTATGGATAAACATAGTCAGAAGCACAATGACTGCTTCTGGTGTGCTGGGGTCCATAGGGTTATGGAGAGTCGGACAAGACTGAACAACAATTGCATATAAATAGTAAAAACATATTTATTGCTTCATTCTAAAGTGTAATTCATCCAAACAATATACCACATATAGGACTACAGTGGCCTTTATTAACAGAAAAGTAACAATAACATTCCCTTTCTCAACCCTACAAAAGACACTTCTCCAAACGTCTCGTCTCTGCACATTGAGAGGATATTTTTATAAAATGTAACCTGCGAGAGACACAATGTAAATTGGTTTTATAATTTGAAAGCAAAGATTTAAGAAGTGCAAGGCAGCCGGTGTTACAGTTTGGGAGCATAGATACAAATAAATGTATTCTTTAGAAATGGAAACATGAAAATAAATTGAGTGTAATGAAAAATAATGACTTAGTGTTCCAGGATATCTGCATCATATATTACATAAAACTAGATAATGCAGACTGTGGATACATAAAAACCATCACAGTGAAATAGAAGGTAATTTTATCTGTATCTGTGCCTAAGAGTTTTTATGCTGTAACTAAAATAATATCCGTGTGGGTGAGATGGCTCCAAGGATGGATTGCGCCAGCAATCAGAGTCGGCCCGGAATAGGGCGTTCAATAAATACACTGACTGTATCTTAAAATGTATCAGCTTAGTGGAAACATTTCACATCTTGATACAAGTCATAGATCACTAGAAACTGATGTGAATATAATAAACATGGCGGGGGAGCACTGTATAACCGCGCGGTACAGAGGATTCACATGGATAAATCCACATATACACCCAGTGCATTTTCTCAGCTTAGTATTTTTTGCCTGGTTTGATGAATCTATTCCGCCCCGGGCACCATTCTAGTGGAGTGAAAGCATTTCCATAATTTAAGATTTGGTAGGTTGATCAGAGCTGGCAGCACAAATAGTGATAATAAACTGCTATATGAATAGAGCATAATGTAGATAAATACAGAGGAGTGCTTAGGTTTTATGTTTGTGCACCCCCCATTGTCCAAGCTACTTCTTCACCTCTCTTCTTTCTGTATCCTAATCCCACACACCTATATAGAGAAGAATAGGTGTATATGTGTCTTTGTCAGTATACAGTGCCAGGAACACTGACATACAGGATAGTATCTGCATATAGATATTACACCACACTGTGCTGCCTTAGGCCTGGGCATCATGAGTCTATATACATATATGCAACAAAACCACACGCTTTATGGAAATAAATGTTAAAGTACCACAGATACACAATATAACACAATGTGCAGATTTCTAAACGCAATGTAAATATGTTCATAAAATTTTGGGCACAGTAAAAAAAAGTTATATACATTTTTTAATCATCCCCTTATCTGGTCATAATAAAATGGTGGGCACCGGACTCTGCTACATGTTCCTGTGTAAGTGCTGTTGGGCATCGTTACTTGCAGGCACTGCGCTGGTACAAAGATCTAGATCAAGCTCTACTTCATTACATACACACCTATCACTGTGCCCAGTGGCAGATCTACTGCTGGTGCAGCAGGTGCACAGCACTGGGGCTAACAGTAGGGTAGGAGCTCTCTGCTATCCTCCTAATTTATTAGAGGAGGTCATATAATTATTTTTCTTGAAAGGTGGTCTGATCATCTACATACAGATATACCTCGTTTAATGCTGTAGATTCCAGGCAATAGGAGTGTTAAGTGAAACGGCTCTAAGCGGGGCAGTTTAACATGAGGAATATTTTCTGTTAGATTTAATATAAGCCAGTACAACA
>CM050168.1:159428160-159468160 GCA_027410445.1 Discoglossus pictus | reverse complement strand
TTTAAAATAATTTAAGAAATTTAAAAAAATAAACACAACATTTATTTTTTCACTTTTAGATGCAATTATTATCCACTTCATCGATCCATTTTCATTGGTCTGCTTCTTGCAACTTCTCAAAAAGGTGTGTCCATGTAAATTAGTGAACTTTCCATTAGTCCTTAGTTACTTCTCTTCCTCTCCCTGCTGTCTACCAGTCCTATACATTTATATATAGTGGCTAATCTTTTATGCATTAGTTTGTATGTATATATACAGTTTGTCAGGCTATATACATATACTCACGGGCAGAAATGTTACTACATAGAGATACACACATCATTCAATTGCACTGCATGTTTATGCAATCTGCTGCCCCTGAGAAAATATGCTGTCTTAGAACTGGGTCTCATGGAACTAAGTACAAAAACACCATTGTGTGCATGCAAGGTCACCTCCACCCCAGGAAGTAGATCAGTGGAAACCAAAATGTCAACATCCACTATATAATAATTGCTTATAAAAGATAATACATTTCTATCTGTTGTTGGGTTGGTTATTTTACAATAAAATCACATTCCCTTAATTCAATTCTAAAAAAGATTACAGTAGACAGAATGACCTAATATTTGAGTTTTATTGATGGTTTTATAAATATAAATATATATACACTAAATTAATTAACCCTAAATACCAGGCTTCCTTTACCATGCTAGTGAATAAATATCATTAAACAAAGGTTCTACTCTCAATCTTCATTCATCAAATTAATGCTGGAAACCTACAGAACACAATTAAATTAGTTGTCAATAATGTTGAAGACCACAATCCATCAGGAAAGAGCAACTATTTAATTAGAGGCTGACCTTCTAAAAAGTATCATTGCACAAGTTATGCACAGGTTTTGTCTATAGATAAGTATGTGTGATAGATAATCTGTCATTTATTGTATAAAGAAGCATTCCCCAGGTGCACTTTATTTTGCATATGATCCAATGGCTTTCAGCAACACTGGGAATGAGTATTTCAAAAGATGCAGAATTATTAGGAAAAACAAACATGACCGGGCGATGAAGGTGTGAAGGAAATAATAAAGCCAGATATACACCTTAGCAATGACCTAACAATAGTAGCGAGATGATAGTTATTGATCATCAATACATTGTTTATCAATATTTAATATTAAACTGTCTTCCAATATCAATAGATAAGCCTGTAGCCAAGCTGCTTGTCCTCACACCTTATGAGGTTATTGGAGTGGGTGAGATTTAAGCCAGACATTGCATCAATCTGGAGTGATGCTCTACATCGCAGCACATGATTTTGTTTTTGTTTGTTTGCGTCGTTCAGTCGTTTCTGACTCTTTGTGACCTCATGGACCGTAACACACCAGAACATCTTTATGTCCATGGTCATGCTAATCCACTTGGTATTTATGACAGAGGTACTGGAGTGGGTTGCTAGTTCCTTCTTAAGTGGACCACAGCATACAGCTCCTGGTATTCCTAGGTGGTGTCCTATCCCAGGTTGACAGCGGCAGAAGCACCTAACCACTGGACCTCCAGGAAACCCTAGCACATGCATCATCCCAGAATATTTTCATTTTGGATGGGTACCACAACCAAATAATGGGTATAGTATAATTCTGCCTTGCTTGAGTAGACCTGCACTGTAGGAGTGTCATATTTCTGCTAATTTGTTTAGCTGTTTATTTGAACTGGGACTAAAACAGTTAAAAATGTTCTGTCTTAGGTTTGTTTACAGACACACTGCAGAATGCCCCATGATGCTAGCAATGGCAGTTGCAAGCTGCGTGAAGAGAAAGAATAATGGTTTTAGTCTCTTTCAGGAATGTAATCAGGCATCAGTAACATATTTGAGTTTTGCATAGTAATTTCCCTGCACAGATGAATTTGGGAAGGGTTAAACCTCTTATGCTCTGCTCTTGCTGTCAGTCTCTCTGGAGGCATGCCTAATTCTCATGTAAACAGAACTTGATTTATTATTTTTTTTGTGTGAAAAAGACGCCTTTTTCAAAAATGTAAAAAGTATTTCAACATGTTTTAGGAGTACATTACAGTGATGTGCTCCAAGTTGTGCTGAAATAAATGGTCCTTTAACATATTTTTCAGTGACAACTAGCAGTACAAACTTTACTCTGTATTAGTGAAGCTAATTATATAGAAGGCATCAATGCTATAGCTTAACACTACAATCTAAAGTAGACTGTACTATTAGTAGACTGTTACTTACTGTCGTTCTGCAATTCTTACACTTTTACATGTAATGTAAATTTTTTTGTGAAATTCATTAATACATTCACTATTTGAGAGCTATACATATATCTGCATAAAAGTAAATGAGTGTATATGTGTCTCAATATGGAATAATTTTCAATCTGTTTCATTTCCATATACTATTTATATGATGCTAATAAAAGTTATGTTTTATTGCATATCAAAACTATAATTTAATACCAGTTTATTTTTGGACTGTCTGCAATATTTGTGAAACCTACCATATAGATACCCAGTCTATCACGGACTCCGGCCTCCGGACTGGATATTCACCACTTTCTGCCAACCTGGACATTGGCTCAAAGCCCAATCCATATATTTCTCTACCTCTAGTGACAACTACCAGCATAACAATGGCAGCCTCTCAGGATGGAATGATCAGACAATCTTGTGTCTAGACAAGTCGTCCTGGCTGCTCACAAGATGTAGACTTCTTACTCCACCGCTGACCCATATTATATTTGCTCTAAAGACTCTTATTATGTTAAGTTGTGCTGTTCTCATGGGCTTGTATAGACATATGAGTTCTAATGCTATATCCTAGAAATTATGTGAAGAAGAAACTACCTGATATAAGTAATACCAAGGATGTCCTGAATCTGGAAGTTTGCTCAAGATGATTAGGAAGCAGCTAAACTCTCCATTGTCCAGTGTACTAAACAGGTGTTCTGTACCTGAGTATTAAAGGGAATCTGTCGCACAAAATTATGTTGTTTTTAAGCTATTCTTATAGGCCAGGTCCTGGAGAGCCCCACACATGCCAGGATTTGATTTTATCCCTGCTGCATACAGGGGAGTGAATTGTTTCTTCAGTCATCCTGATTGACTCACTTGTGAACAGAAAAGATATCCGCAAATACAAACCTGTGTGGGGCTCACCATGATCGGACTTGGACAGCCCTGTTATAGACCATAAAAAGCTAGCTATACATTGTAGTAGACATTTGTTGCAAAAACAAATAATTTCTGAGATAACCACCCTTGTGTCTGCTCTGAGCTAATTAGGAATACAGTCTGCTCATCTCTCTCTGTGGTGGCAAAAACAATGCCACCCCAAGGTTATCATGCAGTTAAATCCCCTCCCCCACCCTTAAATAAATAAGATAATCAATGCCGAATAATGCTCTTTAACAACAACAACTTGTGTGTCCCTACAGACTGCTATATTCTGTCAGTTGGATTCTGAAGATACTTTGTTCTAGAATAGGAGTGGGCAAGTTTGATCCTGGGGAGCCATACACAAGACAGGATTTAAGGATATCCCTGCTGCATACAGGTGAGACTATCGCCTCTTCAGTCATCCTTCTTAAACTTCTAAATTGGATATCACTTGTCAAGAATAAGTCAAATTCTTCCCATTTTTCTTTGCTAATTTATTACGTATCATGGATATGCCATTATTACTAAATCTCACCCAATTACTGGCATCATTATCACATGTAGATAATGCTAAATATATAATCATTTATTCTTAATGGAGTGCGGTTCTTACATCATCATGGTCAGATCCAGCTGTAAATGAAATGTTAAGTACTCTCATAACCCACTGAGAGGTTCTCCAACCTACATTTGTGTTTTTATGGCCTTTATGTACTGTAGATTACCACTTCTAATAGACTTTTTATGCAACAAGACAACTGTCGAACGCTTAATTGGAATGCCATGTCAAATTTTAAATTAAGAATCTAGTACTCAAGCACCACTGCCTTTTTCATTAGAATAATGAAAACTTAATTGAATTCTCTAACAAAAATACTGCACCGACTGTATTTAATTAAAAGAGTACGAGAAGTGCTGTATTTTTGAAATGACATTTAGAAAATATATTTTTTATGGAAATGTCAGTTTTTCTGTAATTTAAACTATGATAGGAACATAGCATAAAATCAGATTTTTTACTGAATTTAAAATGAGAAGTTTTTATTTTTATTCTAATTTATATCACCAAAATAGTGTGATAGAGTGCAGCATATAACATGCCCAGCTTACAGCAAAGGATGATGCAGGGGACCACCTAAAGAGGAAATAACATGACCTGTTTGTCTTAAGCATCTGTTGCTTTATACAGTATATATATATATATATATATATATATATTTTTTTTTTTTTATATATATATATATATATATATATTTATATATATATATATATATATATATTTATATATATATAAATAAATATATGTATGTGTGTATATATATATATATATATATATATATATAATATTTATTATTATTATTAATAATAATAATAATAATAATAATATTACAAAACAACATATGAAAATCTTGGCATCTATAGGTTCACTATCGAAAATAGTTATTGCTGCCCCATCTCCGCTATATTAACGTTTAGAAAATCTGGCTAGTTTATTCTGAATTTAAATTTTATGACTCGAAACTATATGCTAAAGAATAATAAGTGTCCATGGTGCTTAACACCTATTACAATTTGTAAATGTAAATACAAAAAATGAACAAGAAAAATATATATATAATATATATATAATTAAGCTAAGTCAATAAATATGTAATCTCTAAAGTGTAAGCAGGGGGAAGTGATAACAGTGTGCAATGCACAGATAAAACTTAGGGTATAAAGAGGAATAAATATCCAAAAATATAGTAATACTAGCGAATTGCCCCTCACAAAATGACGGCAATGAAATTGTAAGTGAGCTAATGGTATTTGGTGTATAATAATAAAATAACTAATAGATTAATAAATGAATATACTTTACGTATTTTGAAGCATTGTGATGAAGAGCTGGCAATCTGTTTTGATGTTGCTGCAGCATTAGTGGTGTGGAGCTGCTGTGTAAGCGTGCTGAATGCGTGCAGTGTAATAGTGTGCGTGCGCGAGACCAAACCGTTAGCGTAGCTGTGTACTTCCGCATTGTTCTAAAATGGCGGGTAATGTGTGGTATGCGTCTGTATTGGAATATCCGTAGGTGTTTTGTGGTGATTTGCGAGTTTCTTGTGGTGTTTTGCGTGTTTAGAGTGCTGTAGCCTCATTTTCATTTGTTCGGCGGCCAGAGATTTTTTTTGTGTCTAAACTCTTTTTGACTTTAGAGTTAAATTGAGATGTAACTTCATTTTTTGAGGTCCTGGATGCTCCCTCTTGCTGTAGGTAAGCTTTTTATGTATGTGTTGTGTGTATTTATTATGTTTTTCATTTTTTCCGGTCCTGGTTACAGCCAATTTTTGCGAGGTCGTAATGAGTGGTAACGTGTCTCGTATGTTGTTTGCGTTGCGACGTAAAGTTTGCGAGGGTCGCAGTTGCTATGTCGTATGTTGTTTGCGTTACAACGTAAAGTTTGCTAGGGTCGCAGTTGCTGGCAAGGAGCGCCTTCGGCGCTCCATGCCAGCAACTGAGGCCCTCGATTTGCTACGCGAGCCCGCAAGCGTTAGCAACAACTCGTGTTACTATAGTGATACTATAAATGTGAAAAGATAACAGCCAAGTAAGTTATCCTCACATGCACAAAAAATTGTAAATCATAGGACAACTGTGAAACAGAAGGCTTAAAATGTTAAAAACAAATAAAGCATACCACAATATGGATAAGGCTTAAAATTAAATATAATGTAGAATGCAAGGGTTTTAATTCCTAATAATCTCAAAATATATAATGATACAAACTGAAGTAGCACATACCCCAAGGTCATAATATGCCCCCTGCTATTCAGCTACTCTGGCTAAGGTACAACAGGGGGTTTACCCTATCAAGGGAACCTCGTGGTTTGAGCAAAAATCAATACATGTACCATCCATAATGGAAAATAAAAAAGGAACAATACCCGTATTATAGCATCCTTATGTCCATCAGTGGTTGCTAGTAAGTTAAGTGTAGCCTTAAGACTGACCGGTTTTGTTACTGGAAGTAACTTTCTAAAGGTTACAATATACAAGTGCCCTTTGCGGGCTTTTGTACATCTGAAATATTCTCTCCACTCATCAATCTAAATCACATGTTTGAAGGTCCGCTTCAATCACTGATTATGTGAAATACGTAAGAAGTCATACAGCGTCACTACACAGCGGTTATATTCCTCTTTAACCCCTTGAGTTTACACTTGCCATTCTAATTCTATTTGTTAGCTGCAGAGAAGTCAGTTCTGGGAGTTGAAACTAAGTGGCAACACAAGATAATTCTATTACAAAACACAATCGCCCCATAGCGGGCTGCCAGACATGCCCAACCTTTGTGTATTCTGCATAGATATATCTACGATCAATTATGCTTTTAGAAGAGTGTGTTAATACATTCTTCTATATTAGAGATATTTGTACAATAGAAGCAGGAGTTTTGAAAAAACGAACCTAGCACATGTCAATATATTTATAAATAGCTAAAGAAGTATATTACATCTCTACAAAAAAAAATGTTTTAAATAAAAGACAAGTATGGCAAATGTTGCTAGGCTTTAAATACATAGGAATTCCTAGCTAGAATGTAGATCATAATGTATAAGAGAAATAATAACTAAATGTGTTCTCTACAGCATATAGTAAAGTTAAAGATCCTCACAAAGGGACATTTAAAATAATTCAAAGAAGGTTTTTTTTTTCAATAATGTCTAGATATTTAAGGTTACAGAAAAGCAGAGAATGAGAGATCCTCATTTAGTCCCTGTGAACTCTGGGCACCCAAGTGATATATACATCTACATTTCAGCTGAAGGAGTCTGGTCTGCCTATCACCTCCTCTAATGCCCAATTTTGTGATATCAATGACATGAAATTCCAAACTATCGAGATTGTTCTGGGGATACAATCTGATATGCTTTGAGACTGGTGTGTCTAGTTGGTTTCTATCGGATGCCACATGCTCAAGGATCCTCCTCCTCAATTGGCAATCCGTTTTGCCCACGTACAGTTTTTTGCCATGAGAGAACATTAGCTGTAAAATGTACAAATGTTTTCATGAATACCTCTGTTTGTTACCAAAAACCAAGGAAGAGATTGGGGCACATGCCATTCCCATGGATGTGCCCCTAACTTGCCTATACCATTTTTGATGGAATATAAAATAGTTCTTTGTCAAAATAAATGTAAGTAAGGTAAGTAGCAGTTTGTTCCAATCTTCCGGATCTGTTCCTTTCATATTTGGAAAATGTTGAAAAGCCCTTAAACCCAATTTATACATAATCCGGCTGTACACTTGTTCAATGTCTGTGCTCAGTAAGTAAGCTGTTGTTGGGACACTTAGGTTATCAAGGTGCCTTAGCACATCAGATGTATCTTTGAGGAAATACGGTAATCTAGCTACCACATTTTTCAGATTAAAATTCCCGTTTCCGGAAAAGATTGGTCTTCCAGGTATAGGTGATGTCTGTTTGTTGATCTTCGGTAAAGTATAAAACGTTGCAGCAACTGGACTCCTCGGAAGCAAATAGTTTTTAGGAGTGATCAAATTCTTATCTCTCGCTTGTGTGAGTATTCATTTCAACTATAATATTCAATGGTAGGATTCTTTGGCAGGATTTCATAAGTCTTAGTGTCGTTTAAGATAGTTAGGCACATCTGTAAATAATCTGATTTTTCCATTAAAACAATGTTGCCACCTTTGTCTACCAGCTTTATTTCAAGTTGACTTTGTTCTAATTCCTGAAGGGCTCTCCATTCCCCTTTTGTAAAGTTGGTTTGATATTCATAATTTATTTTCTTTTGGCTTTTTGTTCCTAATATCTCCAGATATTTTATAGTTAATTTAAGGAACATCTCTATGTTGTTAAACTTTTTTATATTAGCGGTAAATTTGCTCTTATTAATGAATTTAGAGGGACCCCTCCAACACTCATAGGAGAGTCCTCATCTCTGGTAACAAATCCACCAAGTTCTGCAATGTTGCAAAATCTTCATATGGCAGACCTAGTGATTCCATATGCTTCTTTTCTTTTTCAGCATAATGTTTTTTTCAAGGCAAGCTTCTTTGCAAATAGATTTAAATCGTTGACATTGCAGAAAAGACTAGAGTCACTAGAAGGTACAAAAGAGAGTCCTTTCTTTAAAACCTCCATATGTTCAGATTTTAGATCAAAAGCTGACAGGTTAATAACTGTCCAATATTTGCTTATTTCTGGTAAAATATTAGTATTCTTAGTACTTTAAGGGATTACCTTGTCGTTAAGTGAATTATTTGCCTGTTTGGAGCTTAATAACATATTTTGATCATATTGTCCTTTGCCAATACAATTACGGTATCTATTATTTATTTTGTGGCATGACCTTGTAAAAACTCCCGCTAGACGATGGTCCATTGAGTCAGATATTAAGCTTGCCCCAGATGGAGTTAGTTGATCTTCTTCTTTAGAACATTCTGATGAAATCACATCCGTTTATTCAGATTGTATTGCCCTGTTGTACCTTAGCCTGAGAAGCTGAATAGCATGGGACATATTATGACCTGTGGTACGTGCTACTTTACTTTGTATCATTATATATATATTTTGATTATTAGGAATTATAATTGCATCCTACATTATATTTATATATTTAGTTTTATCCATATTGTGGTATGCTTTATTTGTTTTTAACTTTTTAAGCCTTCTGTTTCATAGTTGTCCTATGATTTACAATTTTTTGTGCATATGAGGATAACTTACTTGGCTGTTATCTTTTCATATTTATAGTATCACTTTAGCATTTTTAGCACTCATTTCATACATTACTATATTTTTGGATATTTATTTGTCTTTGTCCACTAAGTTTTAGAACACATATTTATTGACATAGCTTAATTTTATATATATATATATATATATATACCGTATTTATCGGCGTATAATACGCACTTTTTCTTCCTGAAAATAGGGGGCAAATGATAGGTGCGTGTTATACGCCGATATTCCCTCCCCCCTCCTCATCCTCAACCTCCCTCCTCACTCTAAACCCCCTCCGCATTCTAACCCCCCCTCCTCAACCTAAACCCCCCTCCTCCTCCTCAAACTAAACCTGGTATATGCTAATGACGTGGCGGGCTGGCGCGCATGTGATGTCACCGGGTCAAGGAGCGGAGGCCGGAGCAGAAGCAGGTAAGTGAGGGGGAGGTATTAAGGGGGGTTTAGGTTGAGGAGGGGGGGTTTAGAATGAGGAGGGGGGGTTGAGAATGAGTAGGAGGGGTTAGAATGAGGAGGGAGGTTGAGGAGGGGGATTGAGGTTGAGGAGGGGGGTTGAAGATAGGGGGGTTGAGGTTGAGGAGGGGGGTTGAGGAGGGAGGATGAGGATGGGGGGTTGAGAGGGTTTGAGGATGGGGGTTTGAGGATGGGGGTTTGAGGAGGGAGGTTGAGGAAAGAGGTTGAGGATGGGGGTTTGAGGAGGGAGGGTGAGGAGGGAGGTTGAGGAGGGGGTTGAGGATGAGGAGGGGGGTTTAGGATGAGGAGGGAGGTTGAGGAGGGGGGTTGAGGTTGAGGATGGGGGTTGAGGTTGAGGAGGGGGGTTGAGGAATGAGGATGAGGATTGGGGGGTTGAGGAGGGAGGATGAGGAGGGATGTTGAGGAGGGGGGTTGAGGATGGGGGGGTTGAGGAGGGAGGTTGAGGAGAAAGGATGAGGATTGGGGGTTGAGGATTGGGGGTTGAGGATGAGGATTGGGGGTTGAGGATGAGGAGGGGGGTTGAGGATGAGGAGGGGGGTTGAGGAGGGGGGTTGAGGATAAGGAGAGGGGTTGAGGAGGGGGGTTGAGGTTGAGGAGGGGGGTTGAGGAAGGAGGGTGAGGATGGGGGGGTTGAGGAGGGAGGATGAGGAGGGAGGTTGAGGAGGGGGTTGAGGATGAGGAGGGGGGTTGAGGATGAGGAGGGAGGTTGAGGAGGGGGGTTGAGGTTGAGGATGGGGGTTGAGGTTGAGGAGGGGGGTTGAGGAATGAGGATGAGGATTGGGGGGTTGAGGAGGGAGGATGAGGAGGGATGTTGAGAGGAGATGAGGATTGGGGGGTTGAGAGGGTTTGAGGATGGGGGTTTGAGGATGGGGGTTTGAGGAGGGAGGTTGAGGAAAGAGGTTGAGGATGGGGGGGTTGAGGAGGGAGGATGAGGAGGGGGTTGAGGATGAGGAGGGGGGTTGAGGATGAGGAGGGATGTTGAGGAGGGGGGTTGAGGTTGAGGATGGGGGTTGAGGTTGAGGAGGGGGGTTGAGGAATGAGGATGAGGATTGGGGGGTTGAGGAGGAAGGATGAGGAGGGATGTTGAGGAGGGGGTTGAGGATGGGGGGGGTTGAGGAGAAAGAATGAGGATTGGGGGTTGAGGATTGGGGGTTGAGGATGAGGATTGGGGGTTGAGGATGAGGAGGGGGGTTGAGGATGAGGAGGGGGGTTGAGGAGGGGGGTTGAGGATGAGGAGAGGGGTTGAGGAGGGGGGTTGAGGTTGAGGAGGGGGGTTGAGGAAGGAGGATGAGGATGGGGGGTGGAGGAGGGGGTTGAGGATGGGAGGTTTAAGGAGGGGGTTGAGGAGGGAGGATGAGGAGAGAGGTTGAGGAGGGGGTTGAGGATGAGGAGGAAGGTTGAGGATTTCGCTTCAAAGTTCTTTATTTGAAAAAAAAAATTCCTGAAATTCCCTTCTTAAAATGAGGTGCGTGTTATACCCCGGTGCGTGTTATATGCCGATAAATACGGTATATATATATATATATATATTTTTTACATAGTCACTATCTTCACTTTGGCCCTGGTAGGGTCATATCTATATTGGGGTTTAACTCCAGCTGAGAGTTTCTCTATGCAATCGGTTTTTGGCTATTTTAGCGTTTTTATCTAGCAGGCTAATATTTGGCAGCTATTAGTAAAGGTTATCCCGTTCTCATTCATTTTTGGTATTTACATTTACAAATTGAAACTATATGCAAAGCACACTTTTACTTGGTTTTATTGTTCTTATCAAAGGAATTTACTTACCCGAATTGTATCTGAATTTTACCAATAAAGATACTCTTATTTATGAAAACGGCATGAAGTACTTGTGCTTTGGGACACCTCTTCACGCACACGTTGAAAGTACATAACATCAGACTCAGCTGTTACACACAACAAAAGGCATCATCACACTGTACGTACATTATACCGTGGATTAGCACCACCATATACGGCATATTTCTTAGAACCAAGAGACTGAGCACACCTCCTTCACATATCCACAAGGCACTGGCGTGAACAGTGCTTTTGGGAATAGAAGCACATCTGACCATCGTACACACCAAGCAGTATACAACTAGGATTTGTGTGATTTGAACCTATTAAACACCATCGCCAATCAGACAACATCTACCAAGCGCTAAGGCTAAACTTTGGTTGTGGTCAGATTGTACCCAACCACCAAACCCAATCGCTATATGCAAAGCACGACATGACAGCCTGAACCACAGCTTAAGGAGATAAAAGTGCTCCGTTCCAGGAATTCTGATTAAGTCTATGTAGGTTTAAGTTAGCTCAATAAGTTTAAAATAATTTGTATTCAATAAAATATTAAATCAGCTCGTTAAAACAACTTTAATAGTATTAATAGTTATTTAATAGTATGGGCATATTATCAATGTTTACAGGACTTAAATAGCTTTAATGGGACACTGTATTCGTAAATGGTTTGAAGCTTAAAGTAAAACTTAGATTAAAACAGTTGCTGATAAATATTATGTTAAATAATAGGTGTTGATTTTTGTGTTTAGGGGAGGGGTGGTGCTACTGCAGATGCCCAAGGGTAGGGGCCTGGGTAAAAGGGGGCTTCTCTATTTATTAGGAGAGGGGGAGATAATTTGCTTATTTTGTAGCCATTTTATTGACCCCCAGAAGCATATACCATGTGTATATATTTAAACATTAGCATCTGAATGAGCCACAAGGCTTAAAAGCATTATGGTAAATCGTTATCTTAGCTGCCTGCTTGTGTCTGAAGGATTCCATGTTTTGATATTCCAGACGTATTGTTTAGTTGTTCAGTCATACCCAAATCTATGTGATCCTTGGGGATACATCACGTTCATTGCTTTAATCACCTCATTTATCCATTTCTGCCTTTGCCATGGGCCTTCAATCATTCCCCGAGTCTTCTCTAAGTAATCCTGTATTTTCACGATATGGCCAAAATATTTCCGCCTCATGATCAAATCTTCCAGTTAACAGTTTGCCTTGTCTTGCAGTCCAAGGGGCTCTAAGAAGTCTTCTACAACACAAGTCAAAGGCATCAACTCTACAGTGCTCAGCCTTCTTTATGGTCAAGCGCTCACATCCGTATGTTACTATTTGGAATACCATAGGTCTAACAATGCGGACCTTTGTTGATAGTGTAATATCATTACTTTTTACTAGCTTGTCCAGACTTTCCATAGCTTTCCTCCCCACAAACAAATATCTTTTAAATTCATGGCAGTCACCATCTGAAGAGATCTTGGATCCTAGGAAAATCACTGCCACTGTCACTGCCTCCACTTCTTCCCCATCTATTTGTCAGGAAGTGAGATTGCCGTTTGCCATGATCTTCATCACTTTAACATTGAGCAGCAGGCCAGCTTTTGCACTCTCTTCTTTTACCCTCATCATTAAGTCCTTTAGCTCCTCCTCACTTTCAGCCATCAGAGCAGTATCATCAGCGTATCTGAGGTTGTTGATATTCCTTCCAGCAATATTGACCATAAGAAATATTTTGATTTAAACAACTTAAAAAGATCAACAATACTCCTGAGATTCTACTAAATATTGCTTTTCTTTGCAGCTGGCGCTGATTAGCATTGTTACTTGTAAAGCAATATTTACATAGAAAATACTCGTCAGATGGATGTTTTTGTCTTTCAGCTCCACAAGTAAAATAAATAAAGATTGAGACAATATGAATGCAAGGAGTACAGCTGTAAGAATAACATGATTTTTATTCATATATTTCTTTGATTGTATAAATATAAAACATGCTCAGGAACACTGCGTGGGCTGATTTACATGTGTCACATGACATAGTGCAAAGAATGGGAAGCCCACAGATATTTATACACCATACAGTAACTGATACATTTACATAACTGCAAAATAGATTATAAATCTAAAAATTGGTGTTGCATGCTAAATAATAATCTTGCAAAGCACTTTGGGCCCGGTGTACTAAAGGTCAAAGTGGTGGGGAGAAGATTTGACAGAACTAGTGAATGGGTATCCCCATAATAACTTCTCTTTCTCCTTATATATATACATATGTATGCATAATAAGTACAAGTTTGAGTCTATAAAAAAGCAAATAAATAAAATGAATGTACTACTTCTCTGCCCTCCCCTAACAAATGAAGAGGTTCACTTTACCTTAGGCCAGTGGTAGGCAAATTCAGTCCTTGAAGGGCACACATAGACCTGGATTTGAGGATTTCCTTTCTGTGCAGAGGTGAGTTAATCAGGATGACTGAAGAAGCTATGGTCTCACCAGTACACGGCAGGGATAGCCTCCTGGCCTGTGTGTGACCCCAGTGCTTCACCTGCCCCAATGAGAAGAAATAACACATTCATTTAAATTATAGAAAACATTCTACTTGTAGGTATCATCTTCCACAATCATAACGTTATAATAGCGCCCTTTTCTAATACGTCTTTGCTTATAATATATTTTGTTTTATTTATAATAATACTAGCCACTTGCCCGTCAAAAATGACGGCAATAAAATTGTAAAGCAGGTAATGCTATTTGCCACACAAAGTAAGGCTTTTGGTCCTCTGAGTACCATCAGCGCTCATTACGAGCCTCTCCCCTCATGTACTTTTGGTCGTCTGAGCACCTTCGGCGCTCATTGGAAGCCCCGCGCTGAGTGCCTTCAGCGCTCATCGCGAGCCTCTCCCCTCGTGTACTTTTGCTCCTCTGAGCACCCTCAGTGCTCATTGTGAGCCCTTGGTGCTCATTACGATCCTCTTCCCTGCTTTTTTTTATATATCTATATTTTTTAATGATAATAAATTAATTAATAAAATAATAAATGTATATACTTTACCTATTTGTAATTAATATATCCAGCAATCAATATCCTGAAGAGCTAACAATCTGTTTTGATTTTCCTGCAGCTTACAATGTACATTTGGACTGTTGCTGACCTGAGGTGCAAGTGTCAGGAATGTGGCAAGTGTGCAGTATAAAAAGGCTGCGTGCGCGAGGGCAAACCATTTGTTTAGTTTTGTAAATCGCCATTTTAGAATGGTAATGTTATTAGTTGCAAGGTAGTGTTGTGAAATGGCGGTGATTGTCTATGTGTTGCGCAGTTGGGGATCATTTTCCGTCGGTCCTAATAGTGTATTTTGTACCTCGTACGGTCCTGGGTATAAGTCTTATGTGCTTGGTGTTGTTTTGCATGGTTAGGGGTCGTGAAGCCTCATTTTCATTTTTTTCGGCCACCATTTTTTTACTTGCTTAGCAAATTTTCAAGTGCCAAAAATACTTAAATTTGTCTTAAATTTGCTTGCAACCTCACTTCCAGAAATCCTATGTTTGTAGTCTTTTAAAAATGTAAATGCATATCTCAAATAATGGTTAAAAGTTACATTGTAATAAGACATTTAGACATGTATATGAGTGATTCTTGGTTTGTGTAAAATCCAACCCAATGCTTTGCTTAAAAGCTGTTTAATACAGCGGGCATATGCTTTAAGGGAGCAATGTATAAAGTTGCTATTTTTGGATTAAAAGAGTGAGGTACATTGTATTCTCATTTGCATGTCCCCGCCTTTTAGACATGCAAATGGGCTTATTAATGTATTATTCATTTTCTGTACTTTGTACGGTGGAGAGCTTTTCTCACTTTTGTGCTCACCATACACTAAATGATTATTGTGGAATACCCAATCCTACAAAATCTATTGCACAAACCAGAATCTACCTCATACTGATGATAGCCAAAAGCTTGAAACAGGCCTGTATATGAGTGATTCTTGGTTTGTGTAAAATCCAACCCAATGCTTTGCTTAAAAGCTGTTTAATACAGCGGGCATATGCTTTAAGGGAGCAATGTATAAAGTTGCTATTTTTGGATTAAAAGAGTGAGGTACATTGTATTCTCATTTGCATGTCCCCGCCTTTTAGACATGCAAATGGGCTTATTAATGTATTATTCGTTATATATATATATATATATATATATATATATATATATATATATATATATATATATAGAGATAGATAGATTAATAATTACTAAATTACTATATATCTATATTTATATATATATATATATATATATATATATGTATAAATATATATATATATATATATATATATATATATATATATATATATATATATACAGTTGTTCTCAAAAGTTTGCATACCCTGGCAGAAATTTAGAAATTTTGGTGTTTATCTTGGAAATATGGCTTATCAGGCAAAATAAAATGTCTTTTATTGAAGGATGGTGATCGTATGAAGCCATTATTATCACATAGTTTTTTGGCTCCTTTTTAAATAATAATGATAACAGAAATGACTCAAATGGCCCTGATCAAAAGTTTACATGACCTTGAATGTTTGGTCTTGTTAGAGACACACAAGGTGACACACAAAGGTTAAAATGGAAATAAAAAGTAAATTTTCCACACCTGTGGCTTTTTTTAAATTGCAGTTAGTATCTGTGTATAAATAGCTTTCATGTGGATGCTTTGAGCAGGTTAGATACTGAGCCATGAGGAGCAATAAAGAACTGTCAAAATACCTGCGTAACAAGGTCATGACACTTCATAAAGATGGAATAGGTTATAAATAAAAGTCCAAAGCCTTGAAAATACCAGTACTGTTCTATCTGCACAACTGCCAGAAGAATTGTTCGGAACACAAAGAAAACTCCACAGGTAACCTCAGGAAAAATACAGGCTGCTCTGGAAAAAGACGGTGTGGTTGTTTCAAGGAGCACAATACGACAATACTTAAACAAAAATGAGCTGCATGGTTGAGATGCCAGAAAGAAGCCTTTACTGCACCAATGCCACAAAAATGCCCAGTTACAATATGCCCGACAACACCTTGACACGCCTCACAGCTTCTGGCACACTGTAATTTGGAGTGACGAGACCAAAATAAAGCTTTATGGCCACAACCATAAGCGCTATGTTTGGAGAGAGGTCAACAAGGCCTATTGTGAAAAGAATACCATCCCCACTGTGAAGCATGGAGGTGGCTCACTGATGTTTTTTTTTTTGGGGGGGGGGGGCTATAAAGGCACAGGGAATCTTGTGAAAATTGATGGCAAGATGAATGCAGCATTTTATCAGAAAATACTGGCAGACAATTTGCATTCTTCTCCACGAAGGCTGCGCATTGGACTTTCCACCATGACAAGGCACAAGGCCAAGTTTACCCTCCAGTGGTTACAGTAGAAAAAGGTGAAGGTTCTGGAGTGGCCATCACAGTCTCCTGACCTTAATATCATTGAGCCACTCTGGGGAGATCTCAAACATGCGGTTCATGCAAGACAACTAAAGACTTTGCATGGCCTGGAGTCATTTTGCCAAGATGAATGGGCAGCCATACCACCTGCAAGAATTAGGGGCCTCATAGACAACTATTACAAAAGACTGCACTCTATTCAATTGCTACAATTCCGCAGTCTAAAGCCCGCAAATCAGCAATCATTTTTACGGTCGTGAATCTAAGCCACACCCATAATTTTCAAGCCTGCAAATCGGCCATAATTTTTTTACATTCGCAAATATAAGCCGCACACATAATTTCCAAGCTTGGAAATCGGGAAAATATGCGGCTTACATTTGGACCAATACGGTATTACCATTTTGCCAAGGTTATGCAAACTTTTGAGCACAACTGTATATATGTGACATTTTTAATACATTTTTCTTGCTTTTCAAAAATGCCAAGTTTGATAAGTATTCATCAATGTTACTGATAATATCTCAAATTGGGACATAATTAACTTTTACATTAATTTTCTGAAGATGATCCAGTAATATGTATTGAAGAGCGATCTGTTTAATTTCATGCAGCAAATACATGAAAATCTCACAACTGCATATATTTACCAGAATGCGTGCACAAGGCGTAAAGGTTGACATATCCTTGAAAACATTCTAAATTCGTCCAATTATAATAGAGGATATAATTTTGCTTATTGGAATATTGTCTCATGCTTCAACAAGCCAATACCTCGTAGACACATTGTATATATATATATTTCAGAGCCCTGTTTAGTCTCTCTATGTTGCTTCCTCTTTTTTGCCAGCTACATTTTTTGGTCTAGGTCAATGTGTCCTTTATTTTATTATTCAAGAATTGTTAGAATACATTATGCACTAAATTAATTTGATACACTTTGAAACACATTTTGCATAATCATGTGGACTTCAGAAGAATACAGATCAACACATACAATGTGTCAGTCAGTGTTTAATGGAGAATCAATGGATCCTACTCAGTGCAGCACAAACTAAATGAGTATTGTTTGGAAACATTTAATATGGGTGAATATGTGTATATATATTGCAATAGAAATATTCAGAGAGCCACAACCATTGAATAAATAGACATACTGTAGACAAATAGATAGATTTCATTGTGTTCATCTCTATCTATCTATCTATCTATCTATCTATCTATCGGCTAAATAAAATAGTTTATGAAAAATAATAATCCCCCTAGTAGGTGGGGGGAGGGACAAGATGAAAGTAATTGGGTAGAAAGTATAGAGGGGGTAAGGGACGAATGAATTACTCATGGGGGAGGAGATGGGGTAGGGTAAGTATAGTCAATAGGGAGGTATTACTATGTAATTCAAGTAGGCAAGCACTTCAGAACTACCGACTCATAACATAAGGTGTATGCTTGCTAATGCCAGAAGCTTGCCAGGAATAATGGGTGAGTTAGAATTATTAGCAGTTAATGAAAAATGGGATTTAATAGGCAGTAGTAAAACATGGTGGGATAACTCTCATGACTGGACTGTTAATCTGGATGGTTATAACCTATTTAGGAAAGATAGACGCAATGGTAAAAGGGGAGGAGGAATTTGTCTTGTGTGTTAAGCCTAAATTTAAGGCTATAGTCAGAGAAGATATTTATGCTTGACCTAGTGATAAAGTTGAATGCTTGTGGGTAGAGTTAAATAGCGGAGTAGCAAATTCCAAAAGAATATTAGTAGGAGTATGCTATAAACCCCCAAATATGGCGGAAAGTGAGGAAATACAATTATTGTTACCGATTGGAAATGCATCAGAACAGCTTCTAATAATGGGAGATTTTAATTACTCTGAAATAATCTGGAGTTTAGCTAAGGGGAGCAGGTTCTTGAGTACACTCAGGGATCATTATCTCGCCCAGGTTATACAAGAGCGTACTAGAAATTAGGCTATCTTGTATTTAGTCATCACAAATAATATTGTTATGGTATCAAATGTTGAAATAGGGCAACCTTTGGAAAAGAGTGATCACAACACAGTCTCATTTGAGATTGAATAAAAACTGTAAGAGGCCAACAAAAACTTTCAATTTTAAGGGTAGATTTTAACAATTTTAACGGTCTAAGGGAAGCAATACAACCAGTGGCAGAACTAGTGAAGGAGGGCCCAGGTGCAAAAAATATATTTGCCCCCCCCCCCCCGGGCCATCCTCCAGTGCCATACATGTACAAACATATATATATATATATTACCATTCACCCCCAACACCCCCAGGTCCTCCTCAGCAGCAACATTCACCCCCCCCCCCCCAAAAAGGCCCCTTGTTGCACCATTCTCCCCCCAAGCCCCTCAGTAGCTATATTCACCCCCCAACACCCCCAGTCCCCAGTCAACAGCACCATTCAACCCCCAACCCCATCAGAAGCCATATTCACCCCGCAGCCAACCCCCCATGGCCCCCTTAGCAGCAATATTCACTACCCAACCCCCAGGGCCCCCTCACGAGCACAATTCACCCCTCCCTCAAAAATAAAACCAGGCCACCCTGAGAAGCATCATTCACTCCCTCAAAAAATAAAAACAGAGAATTTATAAAAACAAAAAATAAAATAAAATAAAAACAAAAAACCATTCACCCTCCCAGCCCCCCAAAAACAGGCCCCCATCAGGAGCATAATTCATTCCCTCAAAACCCCCAGGGCTGCTTGTCACACTATTCACCCCCTCAAACCCCCTGCACTTTAATCTCCCCGTTCATCTTACTTGTGCACCACAGCAGTCCCTGTCCCAGATACCATTGCTCAGAGCTCCATACTGCAGGGTCACGTGACATCACTAGGAATTCCCTTCCACTGCAGTATGAAGCTTCTGCAGAGGAAGGATACCCGACCTTTGAGCAATGGGATCCGGGACACGGGATGCAAGGTACAAGTAAGGGGGGGGGGGGGGGCTGAATGAAGTGTAGGAGGCTTCAGGGAGGTGAATAGTGTAACAAGGGGCCCTGGGGGTTTTGAGGGGATGAATGATGCTGCTGAAGGGCCCCTCACAGAGCAAGGGCCCTGGTGCAATATCCCGCCTGCACTTGCGGTAGATCCACCCTGAATACAAACTATAGACTGAGACAAAAAACTGACTGGTAAAAATACGGAACAAAAATGGACAACATTTAAATCTTTACCAAATGTACATGTAAGATCCAGAGTAAAAAACAGGCATTTAAATTATACAAACAATAGGGGACAGAGACTGCTTTACGTGAGTACAAGGAAGTCAACAAGGCTTGCAAAAGCGCTATTAGACAATAAGTGACCAGGAAAAGGCAGATAAGCTAAATAGGTTATTTTCTTCAGTATACACAAGGGAGGTACCAGTGGTTGGGACACTGCAGCATAATGGGGCTAAACTACCTTCACCAAATAATTGGTTAATACAGGAAGAAATCCAAAAGAGGTTTGAAAAAGAGATTTGTTAATAAAGCCCCAGGTCCTGATAGAATACATCCAAGGGTACTAAGGGAACTGGGTTCTGTAATAGCCAAACCATTATATTTAATTTTTCAGGATTCAGTCAACACAGGGTCTCTACCAGATGACTGGAGAAAGACAGAGGTGATACCTATATTTTAAGAAAGGAGCAGGAACACATCCAGAGAATTATAGACCAGTGAGCCTCACTTCTGTAGTGGGAAAGCTTTTAGAAGGGTTAATAAGGGATAATATACAAGAACATGTCTATTTGAACAGTAGGAGTCAACATGGATTTATGAGGGATAGGTCATGTCAAACAAATCTAATGATTTTCTATGAGGAGGTTAGTAGGAACTTGGATCAGGGCAACTCCATGGATGTAATCTTTTTGGATTTTGCAAAGGCTTTTGACACAGTGCCACATGGAAGATTATTTTGCGAACCAATCTATACTGGAACTGCAGTAAATATCTGCTCATGGATTGAGAGCTGACTAAAAGACAGGAAGCAAAGGGTTGCTGCAATCTTGTACTACGATTGGACTAATGTGGTAAGTGGGGTTCCTCAGGGTTCAGTATTAGGTCCTCTCCTTTTTAACATATGTATTAATGACTTAGAAGTAGGAATGGAAAGTATTGTCTACATTTTTGCTGATGACACAAAGTTGTGCAAGGTAATTAAATCAGGTAATGATGTACTTTCCCTCCAAAGGGATTTACATAAATTAGAGGAATGGGCAATTAAGTGGCATGAGATTTAATATGAATAAATGTAAAGTTATCCAGCCCCGAAACACCAGACAATTCTACACACAAAACAGCAAACTCCAGACATATGTTTTGGCCTCTCCTGGGCCTCATCAGTGGTCTAAAAGAAACCTACTTAGGTGTTGTTCCTTTTTTAGACGAGTACTTCTGAGGATTTTTTTTGTTTTTGTTTAGTTTTTAATTACCAAAAAAAATAAATGTTTGATGCCTCTGTTGGGCCATGGGAATTCATGATACATAGGTGGAGGTTGTGTGTGTGTGAGAGAGGGAAGATATATGGTTGCATTTCCTAAAGCATGGAGTCTGCTTCTGGGCCAGTAAGGGGAGAGAAGAGTGGTTTAAATTTTAACCTCTCCAATTATCTTAACAAAGGCTCTCTCCTTCCCTCCATCCCTTTATTCCCTTCTCTCCACTAATAGCGCAAACATCCCCTAATGATTTAGCTCTGAGGAAGTGATGTAACAAACAGAAAATGGATTACTATACTCAGAAACTGAGTCTTAAAATTTCAGATTTTACCAAAGAATGCTTTATGCCCCTGGCTTGCACAGCTGCTAATATTTTTAGTGTGATACTTTAAGTAGTCCTTTAAATTTTATGCTGGCCTTGGATATGGGTATATTGTAGTTTTATTCTGCTCTAGGTCAATCGGGACAGTGATTGTTAACAAACTATTGTACTGTTTGTTTTTCTCCACCCATGTTTAGCTGGATGAGAGCTGATTAGTGAGGACAACTGTATATTTTTTACGGTCTGGCTTCAGTGGAAGCTAGGTCAGTTATATTCATTGATTTGTTTTGTTGGTTATTTTGTTATCGGTGGTTAAAACATTTTTAAAACTCGGAAAAGTACCTACAGTCTTTCGTATTGTGTCCTCCATCAAAGTGCCTGAAGCATGAATACAAACCCAGAGGAGACTAGGAAACTGTCACATTCCATATATGATCTTTGCGCACCTAAAGATTTCCCTTGTGTGATGTAGAACCTTGAGTCTCAACCCATAGACCCTGGATTCTGAATTGTTTAGACTAAATGTTGGCCCATCAGACCTAGACCATGGCTTCTAGGTTGGTATTTTCACTCTAACTCTCTCCCAAGGGTCTTCTCCTGTGGGGATTACTGAGTTGTTTCAAACATGCCTCACTAATCTAAGAATGTGTATGTCATCTATGTAAATATTACGTGTCTGCTTTGGAATTGGTTATAAATTGGTTACATGTTCAAGCTGGCAATATGTAAAGATTTGACAAGGGGCTTCTCTTGTGACCACCAGCATTACAAGAGATGAGTCCAGTGCCAAATAGATCAATATTTGTCCATATATCCATAGATTATGGGCTCTGGTTAAAATAAACTTCAGCAATCAGAGGAGTACTGGGGTGACTGGTGTATTGGGCCCTATAAAGAGAGTGCCCTGAGGAATACTGAATACGTGTGTGCTTTGGGATTGGTTGCAAATCGGTTAAACGTTCAAGCAGACAATATGTAATGATTTGACATTTAAAGGACCACTAATGTTTCATATTTACTGTTTGTACTTGTGAAGAATTTGAATTGATAATGTGCCAAGTGTTTTATACAGATTAGTACAAATAATTACAGCCTTTCATTTTTATTTATTCTATTTAATGTTGCTTTTTGTCTTTGATCCAAAATTATTAAAACCTAAGAGGAATAGGACATACAGGGGATTAAGGTGTTCACTTCTATAGAAAACACCTTCTCTAAATAGCACTTTTGACAATAGAACAATGGCAGAGTAAAGTCCCATAGGATAGTCGTTCCCCTCCAGCTACAGGCAGACTAACCATCTAAGATTGAACCCCTATTGCACACAAAGACATCAAAATATAAGGTTTTCTCTAAATTACTTTGATGTTCCTGTCTTACATGCCTGCAAGTATGTGAAGTTTTCCAGTTGTTCTTTTAAAGGATCAGTGTGCTCATTAATGGAAAATATTTGAACATTTGACGCAATTATGCTGCTGTTGAATTTACTATTTTAGTTTCCAGTGATCTACTTCCTGAGGTTAGGGAGACGTTGAACACAGAGAGGAGGCTCTACCTGCACTATAGGGATTTGACAGTACCTACGGCCAATGTTCTCTTCAGCACTAATGCAAAGCTCATTAAATTTCAAGGACACATCCAGAACTTGCCATGAGCAGGTTCACTAAAGGAAATGGAAGCCTGCAGTAAAGTATAATTGTATATAAAAATAAAAAACGTAATAGTCTGTGTCATTTTTTGTTTACTTTAAAAAAAATCTTATTTTTCACAATAAGCATTATGCATTCTTAATATTGTTGATATAGGATGCTTGATTCAAATTATTTCACATATATGTGTTACTTACTTAACTCGTCTGTGTTTCTGCATGTCTTTATGTTTCAGCGCATGTTGTCTGCAGTGGGCTTGTTTCCCTGTGTACCATTTAACAGGATATGAAAGATTCCTGGATGTTACTAGGTATATAATATCCCTGTGCATCTATTTACTTTTATGTACTTTATTTTACCTCTTCTGAATCGCTTCCTTGTCGTGGTAAAGGGGCTTGTGTACTTCAGTGAATGTGAGAGCTATACCATGTAGGGTCACCCAAGATGGGCAGGTCGTAGCAGAGAGCTCAGACAAATCGCGGCACTGGAGAAGGAACTTGCAATCCACTCAAGTATCTTTGCTATGACAACCTTATGGATTAGCACACCCACAAGATGTGCCTAGCATGCTGAGGTCCATAGGGTCATGGAGAATTGAACATGACAGAACAACAGAACACACACACTTTATTTTTTTAAGAAGTGCTTATAAGCACTATTTTTACTGCCTAAAATCAAACAAATAGTCCTTGTATGGGTCTGCCCTACGCAGCGTATGCAGAAACAGACTCTGTAGAACTGACTATGCAGTGTCTCATACTAAACAATCAGTAACCATCTATCAGCAACATTTTGCAACATGCTGCCGAGATGTGGTCCCTGATAGGCTAGGACACTACACGGCACATCCAGCCGTAAAGAGGCGGTGTCTGCAAACACTCACACACATATGAACATATAAATATACTATATCTACATAGCACCCAATCACTCCAAACATCCCCTCCCACATAGCAGCCACCCCTCTTAGCATCCATCTCTATATAGCAACCAGTCCTGGCTGGCATGCCATCCATCCCCACAAAACACCAAACCCCTCTCGGCACACACCTCACATAGCACCCATCCTATCTTATAAACTCCCACTCACAGAACCCATCCTCTTGTATTTTGGTGTCATACATTCCTTGTCCTATTACCTCTTCCCTGATACACATCCCCAGTGTGCTGAACTGCTCCGCATTGCCATTACTGACATTAGAGGAAATAATTAAATGCATAAACAAAATAAAAAAATCAACCCTAGTCCCTTAGAAAAGGTCCCTGGTTCACTGCACCAGTTGCACCACTTGCACCAGTTGCACCACTGGTAGCTCCACTTCTATCTATACTTGGAAACTTGGGAAGAGCTGAACATGTGTTTAGGGACCCTCCCTATTATTGGGCCCATCTTCTCTGATATTTGCATTATTAACTTTATGTACAAGGAGACAATATCCTTGTATTTAGTGATGAAAGAACTGGAAATAGATTTGTAGCACAAGTGAGAAATGAGTCAGACAGTCGTATATTAAATGCCAGGAATGAGGCCGACAGCGCTCATAATTATCACTCTGCACCTTGGGGGTGACACATAATTCTTATTCTCCCAGGGTAAATTTAAAGAAGCCGGAATATATTATGTGAGACACTCGATGGGATGTAAAATACATTTTTTAAACAGGAAACTATATTTGATCTTCATTTGGGGAGGAAAAATGCCTGATGGTGTAAATGAAGAATGGGACATTACCTCTTTATTGCGGCCAAAAATTAAATTGCCATGCAGTAAATCAAAGGAATTTATGTCCGTGCTGCAATTTTAAGGAGGATTAGGTTTTAAAATGAGAATAAAAGGTGTATATTTATGTTTAGATTTTTGGATGAACACATTAGTCAAAGTGCTTTTAATGAAAGTAGCACAATTTAAAATGTACCATAATTGAGAGTTAAAGTGACACTGGCCCTATGGATTGTGGATAATAAATGCAAAATTCCACACAAAATAATTACTACCACTTGTTTTTGTTAAACAAAAGCTGTTTTTGATGTTCAAAATGTTATTAAAAGGATCAAAGCTATACATGTTTGAAAATGTTTGAAAAGAGAAAAGGTCATAAGGCTAATTAAAAAAAATATATATACATTTTGATTCCCCTGCTGGGCCCTGGAAGCATCCATGATACTTTAATGATGGTTGTGTGATCAAGAGGGGCACTTACATTGGAGTGCAGGGCTTTCATCTATTAATTCAAGCTGCCTGCTTCTGGCACTGTGAGGGGATACTCATCACTCCTTCTTCCCTCGATTCATGGCCCAGCTATCAGGAAGTGATTCAACAAAAAAAGATGCAATTCTCTATATATAAAGAGACTGATCGTGTCTAAAAGATTTAAGTTCATGGCTTAAACAGCTGCTAATATTGTTAGTTTGTTGCCTTCCCCACAAAGAAGTGCAGTTTTCCTTGAGCTACAGTCGCCTTTAATGCAAGTTTATATTTGAAATATGATGTCATCATCACA
This sequence comes from Discoglossus pictus, assembly GCA_027410445.1. Lineage (NCBI taxonomy): Eukaryota > Metazoa > Chordata > Amphibia > Anura > Alytidae > Discoglossus > Discoglossus pictus. The sequence goes on along the minus strand of CM050168.1, from coordinate 159,442,642 downwards.
GCTTCTGCTCAGTGTAGTTGTAGACTGGCCACTCTCAACCTTTAGGGACCAGTTGGTCACTGTCAATTCTCCGGGGGACTAGCCACTTACTGCCCAATGCTCCTGCAGACCAGCTTGTCCCTGCTCAATGCTCCACGGGACGAGCCGGCATCTTCTAATACTCCTGAGGACAAGTCAGGCACCTCCCAAAGTTCCAGGGGACTAGGCAGTCACTGTCCAAATCTCCTCGGGTCCAGCCAGTCACTGTCCAATGTTCCTGAGGATCAGCCAGTCACCATCCAATGCTCCTTGGGTCCAGCCAGTTACTGTCCAATGCTCCTGGGGTCTAGAAAGTCCTAGTCTAATGCACACGGGGACAAGCTGGTTACCGGTTCTGAGATCCAGAATATTTTTGAACAGTTTCATACAACGTGTGACACACTCAATTATCATCTAATTTTACACTTATTTCAGAAGATTACACTATACATTACAATTAACTGTCTATCAGCCCTATTAAATTTGAGCCCTGTATCGGCAACGCAACACCCGCAGCTGCTGCAGGCTAGTAAATTAGAAGGGTCTGCGAGTTATGAGCTTAAGACGCAAACTCGTAACTCAATCGTTGAACGTTAGATTTGCGGCCCTGTGCATGTTCAATTAGTCAAAGCTGTAATTCCGGGTTTAGACAAAGCCAATGGAAAAAGAGTTTATAATCTTTACAACCATGAAAAAGGGGAGGTTAGATTATAAAGTCCTACGGGCTACAATTACAGTTTGCAATCAGACCCACATTCCACAATAATGAAATATTGATAACGCTGTAAATATGATATTCTATTACATGCGAGTTCCATTATATGTATTAACACATTGATTGCCGGGATCAATATAACACAAATGTTCAACAGGAAATAATGTATTTTTTGGGGTCGATTAGTGGGCTTGAATGTTCTGCTATTAATTCTAAGACCTAACATCACTTTCCCTTTAAATATTAGTACAGTAGTGTGTTTTTTTATCCATTTACAGTGCTAAAGATTGGACTTTACCCCCCTTGCGAGTTCTCTCTATCACTCGTTGGGCTTTGGGATCCATTTGCATGTTACGGGTTGAACGCAAGTGAAATTGTAGCAATTTAATAGCATTGCAAGCTATTTTTTTATTAACTTTTATTTGTAGCGCGCCAACAAATTCTGTAGCGCTGTACAGGGGAAGAGATCAGGGAAAAATACTATATTAACAACTGAAGAATATTTCACAGATTTACACGTAGCCCAAATTTAATAGGGCTGTATATCTGGATTTGAACCTTTGTCCACTGACAAAGAAATGATCAATCTATAATTTTAATGGTAGGTGTATGTTAGCAGTGAGAGACAGAATAACAACAACAAAAAAAACCAAGAAAAACGCATGTCAAAAAAGTTTCTCCCCACTGTATATAGTCTCCTGGTTTGTGCATAATCCATCCTGTGCTATGATTAAAGCTGTGTAATACAGCGAGCATGCTTAAAAGGAGCCATGTATACATTGTTTAAGGTTTAAAAGAGTGTGTGTACATTATGGTCTCATTTGCATGCCCCCCCCCCCCCCCCCCCCACACCAGTGTTTCAGAGTGTAGTGTAATGACTGTATTTCTGTAAAATCTAAGCAGGAAATAAGTTTACTAAAATATTTTAGATATACAAATGAATTTACAAATGTACTATTCATTTTCGGTACTATCACATATATAGTTGTGAGCGTACGAGTTGTTGCTAACGCTGCGGGCTCGTAAACCGAGGGCCGCGGCTCGCGTAGCGAGGGCACTGTGCCAGGTTCTCAGTTGCTGGCTTGGAGCGCCGCAGGCGCTCCATGCCAGCACCTGAGGACCTCGCAAAGCGAGGTCTTCAGTTGCAGCAACTGCGACCCTTGCAAAAAAAAGTTTACGTCGCAACACATTACGACACTCGCAAACAACATACGACACACGTTCACACACATTAAGGCCTCGCAACACTCGGACGCAACTCGCGAACATTACAAAATTACAAACACAATACATACACACAGCACATACATAAAAACCTTACCTACACAAACAGGAAGCACCCAGGACCTCAAAAATGCAACTTACAACTTAATTGCACTCAAAATAAAAGAGTTTAGACACTAAATAGTTTGTTAAGCGACACAAAAAATGGCCGACGAATAAAACGAAAACGAGGCTACACACGCAAACACCATACGAGACACGTTACCACACATTACGACTTCGCAAACATCGGACGCAACACGCCGACATACAAACATTTAAAACTTAACAAAGACACACAACAAACACATAAAAAGCTTACCTACAGCAAGAGGAACCAGCCAGCACCTCAAAAAAACAAGTTACACCTACATTTAAATCAAAATAAACACTTTAGACACTAATACCATCGCTAAGCGAGAGAAAAAATGGCCGACGAACAAAACGAAAACGAGGCTTCAGACGTAACTACACTACACTTACTCGCAATAATGAAACACATACTATGCGGAACGTATCACAATCAGATTAAACACCATTTTGAACAGTAATACGCAGAAAATGGCGGATGGAACGCAAATTGTAAGCTGGAACGCAAATAGCGCATGCGTATTGCGTTCTAACGGTCTCACTTTCCAGAACTTTCTACAAGTTTATAAATACTGCCTATTTCAAACAAAAAAATACATTTCTCCTCAGGTGATCAACGGAGTGACTTCTGAGATAACTGCTGCTTTTACTTGAGAAGACAATTCTTTACTAATTTACTACTTTGCATTGTGCAAATTACAACTGAGAGGTAAGCTATAATATATTCCATTTTATTATCAGGACAGGTCAAACAAATAAAAAAAAAAAATTGGATTTATGTAGTCATCATGTATGGCACATTTATGTGTATAGGCTCACAAAAAAAATACGGTTCATTTAACAAAACAACAAAAAAACATAATTTAATATTAAACAGAGCTTTATGTATAGTGACATCTGACACGCACATATATGTCTATAATGTATAGTGACATGTGACACGCACATATATGTCTATAATGTATAGTGACATCTGACACGCACATTTCTGTGTATTGCCCCTTCATAGTGACATGTGACACGCAAATATATGTCTATAATGTATAGTGACATCTGACACGCACATTTCTGTGTATTGCCCCTTCATAGTGACATCTGACACGGACATATATGTGTATAATGTATAGTGACATGTGACACGCACATTTCTGTGTATTGCCCCTTCATAGTGACATCTGACACGGACATATATGTGTATAATGTATAGTGACATGTGACACGCACATTTATGTGTATTGCCAATGCAACAAAATTAGCTTACAACAAAATCAGTAAACAACTACATTTAAATGACATTATTAAAATTACACAACTATATTTAAATTTCATTCCTTTACTGCAATTCAATAGATCATATAAAGCTGAATCTTTCTATTTCTTTTAATATTCAAACAGACTCTGCATCAACAGCGTCTCTCAACAATTTGCACCGTGCACTGTGAAGCACAATCCCTTTTAAAGAACACCAACAAAGAAGAAGAGGTAAGATACAACAAGACATTACATGCTCAAAAGGCCATGCTTTGCTAGATGAAAAATTATAAATATACAAATAACTATTTCACTTTCTTTTTCAAACAGACACTACAAGAAGACCAGCGGATTAAGATTGGCAGGAGGGGACCGTCTGTCATTCAAAACTTCAATCAAGGTAAAGTATTAAGTATAAACAAGAAATAACCATGAGCCTTATTCAATTGCGACTTCCTCAATTGAATAGGGCTCTATATAAGCACATAACATATTTTTGAAACAGAACTTTTTAGTTACTGAATTTCTAACCACAATCAAGGTTTTCAATAACTAAAAACTTTGCTCAATAAATATGTTATGTGATTATATAGAGCCCTCTTCAATTGGCAAAATTGCAATTCAATGAGGACCTATATGTCTTTAATGGCCAAGGGCCTCACTCAAATGTGATTTGCCCATTTCAATAGGGCTCTATATAAGCACAGAGCATATTTTTTAAAGGAAATTTTTCTTTTGTGAACACGTTGCTTTTGGATACAAGTTCACTAAATACAAAATTCCGTAAAAAAATATGCTCTGTGCTGATATTGAGCTCTATTCCATTGGACAAAACACAATTGAATGAGGAGCTCACAATATAACAAATGCAGTAACCAAAGGCCCTCATTCAATTGCTATTTTGGACAATTAAATATGGCTATAAATAAGAACTTTTAGGCCCTTATTCTATTTTAACAAATATATGTGATGTGCTTATTTACAACCCTATTCAAATTTCTACATTGCAATTCAATTACGGCCTTAGAGTACTATTACATTGTAAAAAATGCAATTGAATGAGGGCCAAACTATGCAACATATGGTACACACAAAGGACCTCATTCAATTGCAATTTGCCCAATTGAATAGGGCTCTAAATAACAACATAACAATTTCTTTAAAATAAGGTTTTAGTTAATAAAAAAATATCAAAAATACAGTTTTTCAATGACTAAAAACTTATTTAAAAAAATATGCTATGTGCTTATTTAGGGCACGATTCAATTAGCCAAATCGCAATTGAATGACACACAAACTGCTACACACAAAACAGAATTTCTTATTCAATGTTTAACAACCTATAAGCCTTACAAAGAAGCAAAAATAAGAATAACAAAAGTGTTGTGCACCTAATAGCATTGTATAAAAAATCACACAAACTCATAGCAAACTATATTAACATTCTTCTTTAATGTTTAACAACCTATAACCAGTACAATCAAGAAGAAATAAGTTTTGCACAAGTGATGCGCACCAAACAGGATTGTCAAAAACTAACACAAACACATAGCAAACTACCTTAATTATATTATTTCATGTTTCACTAACTATAACCATCCCAATAAAGGTTAAATAACTATACCACAAGTGGTGTGCACAAAACAGGATTGTACAAAAAATAACATAAACACATCTTATTTAATATATCACAACCCACAAGCCTTACTAAGAACCTTCAATAAGAATAACAAAAGTTGTCGGATTGTACAGAAAGTAAAAAAAAACAAAGATAGAAAAAAATAACCATAACTCATACAATACAGTCAAATTAATACATTTTTAATTTATTTAACAGACATTTCACTCAAACAACATTTTCTATTTTACATTACAACAGATACTGCGTGAAGACAATCGGACAAGGACTTTTTCCACAGGACCGGACCATCGGACGAGGACTCGGACCAGACCAGCAGACGAGGAATTTCAACACAGGACCAGACCAGCAGACGAGGAATTTCAACACAGGACCAGACCATCGGACGAGGACTTTCACCAACGGACCACAACATCGGACGAGGGATATCGCCACAGGACCACAATATCGGACGGGGGCTATCGCCACAGGACCACACCATCAGACGAGGACTTCCAACAGAGGACCACACCATTGGACAACGATTTTGAAATGAGGACCAACAAACATTCGGATTTAAATCACACTTCAACCAAGGTAAACTATAATAAGTACTAAAGTATAAAACTAAAGAAACTGCTTTCAGTTGCATCCGTGTCAACAGAAAAATAAAATAATTAATTTACTATCTCCCTTATTTTATTTAAATTGCTACTATGCAATACATAGCTCAATAACCACATCACTTTTTTTTTCAGCAAAGAAGTTTTGCAGTGGTAAATATCTATCCACAAACAAAGTTTTTAATAAATAAAACCATTATTTTAAATAAATATGTTACATGCTTATTTACAGCAGTATTCCATTGGCCAAATTCTTAGCCAGTGAAGACAGGAATTATAAATTTAACTAAATATAAATGATACATTCATGATTTGCCTTTTATTTCACCAATTGTGCACAATAATCTTTAACAGGAATTACAAATTTAAATATACACAATTACATTTATTTTTTTTCCTTTACAGATTAATATGGCTGATAACGAGACCAAAGAAGAGAAGAAAAGACGTCAAACTAGAGAAAGACAAGAGAGATGGGCCGCCCAGCAGACACCGGAGGAGAAAGAAATTCGAAGAGAAAAAGAACGCAAAAGACTTGCAAATAAAAGAATATCAGCTGCAAAAATGAAAGATACAACCAAAAAAAATAAACAAATAATAAAGCATTTACAAACTGTTCCTAAAACATCAGATGACATTTTACAACATACCAGTCAAGACAGACCAAAAAAAAACAACTACAAAAACAAAGCATTTACAAACTCTTACTAAAAACTTACAGGACATTTCAACCGAACAAGTCCAACATATACCAAGAAAATCTACGAAAAAAACTAAACATTTAGAACCTGTTGTTGAAACATTTCATGACTTTTCATCTGATGAATATCAAAGTCAACATCCAATATGCTTTGCAAATTGTCCTTTACTGAAGTCTTTAGCAGTAGAGGTTCATAGTTGTGGGGACATGACTACTCAATGTCAATTTTGTGAGGCTTATTATTTTAAACAGGAGAGACCCCGAGATGGACAATTTATTAGTTGTTGTCAAAAAGGAAAGTTCAAACTTCCACAAAGGAAACAATTTCCAACCTATTTACTAAATATTATGATTGAACCTACTTTTCCAAATTACAACAATTTTAAGACAAACATAAGATCCTACAATAGTGCCATATCATTTGCATCTATGGGGGCAACATTGGCTGCTAATGTACCAGGACATGGTCCTTACTGTTTTAAAGTCCAAGGACAAATTTATCATCGGACTTCACATTTACATCCAGAGGAAGGAGAGCAAAGAAAATTCGCTCAACTATATGTCCTAGATACAATGGAAGCTGTTGACCAACGTATGCAGATGGAAGAAAATAAAAAATGCTTACCCAGTGTTTTTATAGTGCTAAATAACATTATGGACAACAATCCCTACAGTAAAGCTTACAAAAAATTGGCAGAAGTAGAAAATGAACAACTACTTCATGCACAAAGACATCAATTACCCATGCCAAAGGTTAATATGGTGCTTAAAAGAGACAGACATACTGATAAACGTCGTTATAACTTGCCAACATCAAATGAGGTTGCAATGGTCTTTCACAATGATGAAGGAGAACCACCATTTCAAAGAGACATTAGAGTATATCCCAGAAATGAGGACCAACCATTTATTAATATTAATATCTTAAGTCCAAATTTAGATCCAATGACATATCCCATCTTTTTCCCACACGGAGAAGCAGGTTGGCAACCAAAATTAACCCTTCCCAGTTACCCAAATGCTAAAGCCAGAATCCGAAATAATGTTTCTATGCTTGAATTTAAAGTTGCTCAAATTGCCATTAGAGATGAATTTAATCCAATTTTATGTGGTGGGAAACTAACACAACAATGGATTATTGATTCATATTTGCAAGTTGAGGCAAATAATTTAAACTTTATAAAATATCAACAAGATAAACTACGTGTAGAACAATATTGTGGACTCATGGACTATGTTGCTGACGTGGCTACAAGCAGAGACATGACAGCTGGCAAAGCCATCATTTTACCATCTTCCTTTCAAGGATCTCCTCGAAATATGAGAGAAAGATACAATGATGCTATGGCTATTGTGACAAAATTTGGAAAACCAGATTTATTTGTGACATTTACATGTAATCCACAATGGCCAGAAATTAATCAAAATCTACTTCTTGGACAAAGTGCTTCAGATCGACCAGATTTAGTAGCCAGAGTTTTTAAGATAAAATTAAATGAATTAATACGTGACTTCACTATAAATCAGTTATTTGGCAAATGTCTTGCTTATGTATATACCATTGAATTTCAAAAAAGAGGCCTTCCACATGCACATCTTCTCATAATACTTCAAGAGAAAGATAAATTAGATACTTCGGACAAAGTGGATGCAGTCATAGTTGCTGAACTACCGGATCCAGAACTATATGGTAGACTATATGAGATTGTTACTCATCGCATGATTCATGGACCCTGTGGAGACCTTAATCCACAATCACCATGTATGGAAAATAATCAATGTTCAAAAGATTTTCAAAAAGATTATAGAGACAAAACATATGCAAATTGTGATGGATATCCACTTTATAAAAGAAGAGAAGGAGATAGTGCCATTATTCGTGGAAAAAAAGTGGACAATAGATATGTAGTACCCTACAATCCACATTTACTCATGAAGTACAACGCCCACATCAACGTAGAAGCCTGCACTTCCATCAAATCCATTAAATATGTCTACAAATATATTTACAAAGGTTACGATGCAGCTACTGTAGTCGTCAAAAGTGCAGACAACCCTGAAAGTAGTGAGTTAGTACATGATGAACTTGCATCTCATGTAGATGCTCGCTATGTCAGTGCGCCAGAAGCTATGTGGCGGCTTTTAAAATTTGAAATGCATGATAGATCACATGCAGTATATAGGTTAGCAGTACATTTGCCACAACGACATTTAGTCTATTTCCATTCTGGAAATGAAATGAATGCATTGGCCCAAAGTGAAGATCGTCACACTACACTAACTGCATGGTTTGCATTAAATTCCACTGATGCTCAAGCAACACAATACTTATATATTGAAATTCCATATCACTATGTTTTTGTGAATGGATTATGGAGAGCAAGAAAAACCAGAGGCAATAAAATAATTCCACGAATTTACACAGTCAGTCCAAGAGATGTTGAACGATTTTGCTTACGGATATTACTTTTAAATGTTCCAGGAGCACAAAGTTTTGAACAATTAAGAACTGTTAATGACATTGTATATGAATCCTTCCATTTAGCTGCAAGAAATAGAAACTTACTCGCTGATGATACAGAGTGGGAAAGATGTTTAGAAGAAGCAGCACAATGTCAAATGCCACGACAGATGAGAGAACAATTTGCTTTTATTTGTATCTTCTCAAATGCTCCAAATGCATTAGCTTTGTGGGAGACTTTTAAAAGTAATATGGCTGAAGACTTTATGCGACGATACAATGAACCCATTGCACACTTAAAAGCCTTAATGGAAATTCAAGAAGTCTTTTTAACTCATGGATTAAGTTGTGCAAGTTTTAATTTGCCTGATCCAGGTCTAATAGATGACATTAACTTTGAAGACTATGACATTCAACTACAAGCAGAAAGAACAGAAGAAAGACTTGCAACTTTAAATACACTACAATTGCAAGCATTTCATGCCATTAAAAATGCTATAGATGATGACATGGTGACAGAGCGTTATTTCTATCTTGATGGACCTGGCGGATCAGGGAAAACATATTTGTACAATTTATTAATGAGTTCAGTACGAGCACAAGGACAAATAGCAATGGCGTTTGCCACTACTGGAATTGCTGCACTTTTATTAGAAGGTGGAAGAACTGTTCATAGTGGATTCAAACTGCCAGTGCCTATTTTGGAAAATTCAGTGTCAGATATTCGCATGACATCCTTACAAGCAAAGAAATTGAAGAAATGTAAATTAATTATAATAGATGAGGCCACAATGATGTCATGCTATGCCCTCCAATGTATTGACCGTTTGCTTTGTGAAGTCATGGATAATATTTTTCCATTTGGTGGAAAGGTAATTTTGTTGGGTGGCGATTTTAGACAAACATTACCTGTCGTTGTACATGGAAATCGAACAGACATTATTGAAACATGTATAAAGTCAAGTACAGTATGGAAACATTTTACCCATCTTCAACTGCAACAAAATATGAGATCAGAAGGCCAAACTTATTTCAATGATTGGCTTATTAAAATTGGAGAAGGAAGAACAGAAAAAATACTACATTTACCTGACGACACTGTAGAGATCCCACCTCATATGATTTGTCAACAAGATATTATATCGGCTATATTTGAAGGGAGCATAAATAACGAAGAATATTCTGAGCTTGCCAACCAAGTTATACTGACGTGTAAAAATAAAGATGCATTAATACTCAATAATGAAATCTTAAAAAAAATTAATGCACCACAAAGAAATTATCACAGTGCTGATTCTGTACTTGCTGATGACAATGAAAGTCAGGCAAACTTTTCAACTGAATTCATTAACTCTTTAACTCCTTCTGGAATGCCACCACATATTTTGCAGCTAAAGAAAGGTGCAATTATCATGTTACTGCGAAATATGAACCTAAAAAAAGGCCTATGCAATGGCACAAGATTAATTGTTCAACAATTAAAGGACCATTTTATAGATGCTGAAATTTTAACTGGGACCCATAAAGGAGAGAGAGTTTTCATACCAAGAATAGATTTAGCACCAAGTGAAAGTAGTCTCCCTTTTATACTTCAAAGAAGACAATTTCCCATTATTATGGCATTTGCCATGACCATTAATAAATCACAAGGTCAAACTTTCAAATCTGTGGGTATTTACTTGGAAGAACCAGTTTTTGCACATGGTCAATTGTACGTTGCGTTGTCACGGTGCAAAAATCCACAGGCTATTAAAGTTTACATTGAAAACAATGAAAGTCAAGGTGATTTATTAGAAGATGGACGTATTTTTACTAAAAACATTGTCTACTATGAAGTACTATAACTTTGCAGGATACAAATTAAAGATGCCAACATTTTTTAAAAGCATTCCAAAATACATAACAATTGGTTGTTTAATTCAGTCATAATTAATGAAAGTACTGTTTATGAATGATTCGCCTCACAAAATACTTGCCTTGCATTTTTAGTAAAAATTATGTTAAAATGTTAAGTCACTATGTTAATGTTTCTAATGTTACAAGTTTAAAATATATATTTTAAAGTTATTTCATTCAACAGATTACAAAGTGGATGTTAAGAGGTCAAGCACCTTTTAAGTCACAATGTAAATATTGTCTGTTATCTTAAGATTACTAACTACATTAATGTTTATCGCCAGTTTATGTGCTCAGTAATGAATTACTTTAATTACGTACGTTTTAAGGAGAGTTTTACTGTATGCCTTCCTCTACATTCAATGTATATTCAAGTTAACAATTATTGTGATAGAAATTTCATGTTAATACTGATTAATTTAAAGGTCAATTGTTTTTACATTCAAATGTTAATACTTTTAATAAAAAATTAGGTTACAAAATGTATTCACTATGTTCCTGTTTATAATGTTCAAAATTATATCAATGTTTTCTCAACTTCTAAACTTACATAAAAAATAAAGTTCAAGTTTCAAAATATATACTTTGAAGGTTATTGCTTACATATATTTTAAACTTCATGGTAAAATTTGCAACGTTTCAAGAATGCTTTTTACTTTTTGCTTTCCTATTCATTCAATGTATATTAAAGTTAACAATTCTTCAGATACAAATTACATTTTAAAAAACCATTACATCAACATTTTACAAAAATACACGTTCATATTAAAATACTTACAAGTGTCAAAAATATATGTTAATAACTAAACAACTTGACAAACATATACATCACATTGCCGTCATTTTTTGACGGGCAAGTCGCTAGTAAATATATATATACTAGCGACTTACCCATCAAAAATGACGTCAATAAAACTTTAAGGCTGGGAATGCTGTACCTTCTGCGCTCTTCGCAAGCCCCAGGCTAAGCGCCTTTGGCGCTCATTGTGAGCCTCTCCCTCCGCATATTGTCAATGTTCACCTGCGGCGCTCATCATTTCAGCTAAGTCCTGCGGGCCTTCACCCCCGCAACTGCGTCCCTCACAACGGAGCGACAACTTGCAGTATGACAACTATATTAGTGACTAGTCGTTTGCCCGCCATAAATGATGCGATATTATTTTATTTTCTTCCCTACACCCCTTCCCCTTTATCTCTTCCTCATTCTCCCTCCCCTGTGTCTCTTTCCTCCTTCTCCCCCGTGTCTCTCACCCCCACTCGCTTTCATGTGTCTCTCCCCCCACTTCCTCCCCTGTGTCTCTCCCCCACAAACCCTCTCCTGTGTCTCTTCCCCCTGTGTCTCTTCCCACCTCTCCTCTCCATCTTCCTCCCTCCTCTCCCCTCCCTCTTCCTCCCCTTCTCCCCTTTATGTTCCTCCCCCACTTCCCCCCCTCTCCCCTGTGTCTTCCTTCACCTCTCCCCTCACTCTCCCCCCTCTCTCTCTCCCTCTTCCTCCCCCTCTCTCTTCCTTCCCCGTCTCCCCTCCCGCTACATGCGCGTAGCTCTGTACGTACTTAGGAAGTAAGTGTGTATGCTCCCATGCAGCAATACACACTTGCAACAATTATGTTAGTTATACAGTGTCAAGATTCCAGATAGGGCACTATTCAGCTCCAATACTTCCTGCCTTTTAGATACAGGAATTGCCCTTAATATGCTGGCAATCTTTGTTGAAGGAATGGGCCTCTCTGTGACCGGCAGTCATATCAATCCTTCTTAAAGAAATACACCATAGTCTATGTATTTCAGGAGCATGGCTTTTAATATGGACCCTCTTACTGTATTTCTCAACAGCAACTGAACAACCAGACCAAATAATTTCCCTCCCTCAGTTACATCACAGTGGGCTGAACACATTAAAAACCTCCGCCCAGATTAGCATCACCCAATCATAGCTTGCCCACCTTGGGGGTGGACCACTGGGCTGATTCCACATGGCCTCAGAATGGCAACATAGAACAAAGGGCCTGTAATTACCCTAATGTCCTGCAGTGACATGGGAATTGCATGTCCTTTATACAAAATGGCTACAGGGTCCAAAAGTCCCCTGGTTAGGAAAACAGAACTTCAAAAACAGTATCTCACAAACGTGAGTACTCCCCTCACATATATATATATATATATATATATATATATATATATATATATATATATATATGTTCCTGTGGATGTCCAGTAGTTAGGATTCAGTGTCTTCACCGCTGCAGCCTGGGTTCGATTCCAATCAGGGAACCAAGAGGTCACAACAACCTGAAGCCAAGCAGGGTTGGGCCTGGTCAGAACTTGGATGAGAGACCACCTAGGAATACCAGGAGCTGTATACTGTGCCCCACCACTGGAGAAGGAACTGGCAATCCACTCCAGTATTTTTGCCATGAATAGAAGTGGATCAGCATGGTGTATTGTGTATATATATCTCAAGGGGCTACCATGTTTTTCTGCCTGTCCGAAAAGTAAAAAAAATAATTACTGTAAACATCCTGAACTAATTTCCATATTTGCCCCCTCGGTTGGAGGGGGTCAGCAGCCTATTTGCTCAGCTGTGTCCTGTTTTGTCTGTATGTAATTCCTAATCTGATAACTCTGCAGAGCGTCCAACAAAAGGGCTGAAAAATGGGGTGTTTGTATCAGTTTGGTCATTTTCAGTGCTGCATTTCCATATTGAAAGCATTTTTCCACAGTCATTAGAGCTTATCAGTGTTCCATGACACGGAGGGGCGTCTGGTGCTGAGGCTGCCGGAAAAAAAACAACAGACCCCAAATTACACTGAAGTCCCCCTGATAAGTACTATACATCACAGCTAATGCTCCATAAATAAAAGCACAACTTGCTGGTGATTTATGGAAAAAAATGAATAACAGACATGAGCATAAGAGTGGAAATCTTACATTCAACTGATTATGGGAGCTTCCATCTTGGTCTGCTTGTCTGTAGCTTGAGGGGAAGGATTATCCTAGAGGATATTTTGTTTTCTATTTACTAATGTCGAAGGGTGACTAATGACAGTGCTAATAGGCACCTTATCTGAATCCACAGTTCCTCTCATTTCTCCAAATGTTAGGAACAAAAGCAAATGCTTACCACCAATAATACTATTCATATAGATTTAGGGTCAGACATATAGATAGATAGATAGATAGATAGATAGATAGATAGATAGATAGATAGATAGATAGTCACAGGATAGATAGATAGATAGATAGATAGATAGATAGTCACAGGATAGATAGATAGATAATCACAGGATAGATAGATAGATAGTCACAGGATAGATAGATAGATAGATAATCACAGGATAGATAGATAGATAGTCACAGGATAGATAGATAGATAATCACAGGATAGATAGATAGTCACAGGATAGATAGATAGATAATCACAGGATAGATAGATAGATAGTCACAGGATAGATAGATAGATAGTCACAGGATAGATAGATAGATAGTCACAGGATAGATAGATAGATAGATAGATAGTCACAGGATAGATAGATAGATAGATAGATAGATAGATAGATAGATAGATAGTCACAGGATAGATAGATAGATAGACAGATAGATAGATAGATAGATAGATAGATAGATAGATAATCACAGGATAGATAGATAGATAGTCACAGGATAGATAGATAGATAGATAGATAGATAGATAGATAGATAGATAGATAGATAGATAGATGTTCAGTTTATCTCCTTGGCATAATTTTTATTTCATTTACAGCACATTGGAGGATAAACACATAACTCATATTTTTCATTCCCAATAAAGAGACAGATTCTCCCCCAAATTTCGCCCCTGTATAAGATG